>NWSH02000019.1:2109854-2130228 GCA_002382865.2 Heliothis virescens | reverse complement strand
TATTCTTTCATTGCACGTCTCTCGTAAAGCTAGATAATAACTGAAAGATTTTCACTTACAGAATAAGTACTGGGAACTTGGACCTCATTTAGGAATCACGTAATGTTGCTTTTATTCAGGATTGAAAAGACTTTGCTGTCCTTTTCTTTGAAGGACCACAAATAAGAATGTTTTTAAAATTGTCGGGTTGGCCTATTCAACATTTTGTCATTTGTTTTTAAATGTCAAAGATTTAAATATAATATTTAGATAAAAAAGATATTTACAAATTAAATCTAAAAAAGAACTATTAAAATGCATCAAAAAATTCCTCCCCATCGCTATCTACCGGGAGCGTGCCCAAAAGGCTGGCAGCATTGCCTCGCTGGATGGCAATGCTGATGCGTTGTCCCAGGTAATAGCCAGCCTTTTGGTCACGGGAAGCGTCAACCAGCCGCTTAGATAATTCTTTAAATAAAGAATTATCTAAGAATTATCTTTTTTATATACTTTTTATAATCTTGTAAATAAGTGTACATATTTTATTATTGTAAATAGTATTTCTTATGTATATTTAGATTGGAGACAAAAATTATATCTTCTAACGATTTATATTCTTCTACGGAGCAAAAGACTAATTTTGTTAGAAGAACCTGAACATAACTAGTCTCAATTTAAATAAGAAAGCATATTAAAAAACACCAATTTGAGTAACGGTTCAGCTTGAATTTGTATGGTCAAAGATTAAGCATTGCCATCCAGCGTGGCAATGCTGCCAGCCTTTTGGGCACGCTCCCGGTCGACGGCGATGGCGAGGGATTTTTTGACGCTTTTTAGTTTTTAGTTTAAGTTTTTTTTAGTATAAGAATGTTGTAAATATAACTTAATAATAATAAAAAAATATATGCAAAGAATGTTACTTATATGATGACGTTTTACAGGAAGGTATGGAAGAAGAACACATATTACGCCTACGCCAAAGAAAAATTGGGATAAGGGCAAGGGAAGATGATGAAAAGTAACTAACAATATAAAATATCTATTCACCCCTAGCATTTACCTAATAGTACTAACAGTTCTCTCCACTGTAACCACTAATGGCTTCCAATCAAAATTAAAAACAAACAACCAACTGAAAGATGAAAGGGAAAAGGTACGCAATATTCATCGGCCATTTGCCAGTAAAACAGTCTTATTCTGAGAACTGATAGACAAAGCTACAAGTACGTATTCAATGCTATTCAAAGCTTGAAAAGAGCCTTATTTAGTACGGAGATCTGTAATTGGAAATAGATGTAGGGATTCCAGGATTCCTGATGAACTAACTAAACGGCTTATGTTTGTTAGTTGGCTTCCTTCTATGTCATGTTTGGAATTTAATCCGAAGTATTAATTTTGATTTCATGGAATTTTAATTTTGACTCTCCGTATTCATCAATACAACAACAAATATTGGCTACAAGCTTCTGCCAGCGGCTTCGCCCGCATAAAACTTAAAATCCCGTTTTTTCCCTTTCTCGCGGGAATTTTGGGAAATCCTTTCTTCCCTCGCGTGAGAGTTTGAAGATTAACCTTTATGCAAAATTTCAGCTTTTTAGGTTCACGGGATTTTACTTTGATTTTTAATATAAAGATATAGAAGATGTCTCAAAGCTGTAAGCATATATGGTCTTTTTATCGACATTAAATACTATAAAATAATACTTTGCTTAAGAAAAAAAAGATAACATTTTCAATCCCTTTAAACCAAAAAAGACCATAATCATAAAGCACTTCAACTTCTACTAAACCAAAACACAAAAGGACCCAAAACACATCCTTGGGGCATCCCGCACTATATTTAAAAAAACACACAATAGGAAAAAAGGAAAGCCTTCTACAGAACTGGGTAGACAAAGCGGAAGCACAGTATTCAACGGGACACAAAGCCGTAGTAACGAAAGAAATGTCCTCCGAGACACAGATGTTAATTGAAAATAGCAAAGAATTGAATTCAATTGAAAATACGCGACGGTTTTTCCTAAGAAGCGTTGTGAAGCGTTTGAGGATACTTTGTTTGTATTTTTCAGGATTTTTCTGAAATAGTAGTAGGTATTATAAACCTGGAACTGTTTTTTGTATTTTGACTAGTTGGAAGTAATAGATACGTTCATTTTACATAGATAATGGTACGGAACCCTACGTGCGCGAGGCACTTGCACTTGGCCGGTTTTGTGAAACCTGGATCTTTTATAGTTATTAGTAACAAAGTCTGAATATAGTTTTTATCTTGTCATAGTTTTCGTTAAAAGAATTTATAGCTCCTAAATTGACTACAAGTGACTTGCCAGAAGCGTCAAATGACAGACTAGTAATAAAGAACTAGCTTTCATAAGCGGTTTCACCCGCGTCCTGTGGGTACTACTTCAATCAGCAAATTCAAGCTACAAAAATGCTCTGAGTATGTCATAACTGCTCATTTTCAGCCTAGTTTAGCCGATTTTCGCCTTGACGTCAATCATCTTTATTACATGCAAACAAACTCTTCAGCTTATTAATATCTGCAGATTCACAGGTATTTATTAATTCGACAAGAACGTTATCTAAGTCTAGGAATTGCAATATTAAATGCTTTTGGATCTTGACAACGATGTCTATCTAAACTATGCTTAATTTCAATCGTCAATTCTTAGAATGAAAACCAGCTTAGTTCATCCTAAGTCACGACCTCTTTATGAACCGTTTGTCTAGCAGCAAACACTTAATTTTTTCATTTCACTTAGTGCTGCACACTGCAGACTTTTAGTCGGCCGATAGTTGGGATCATAAATCAGTACGAAGAGAGGTAGTGTTCACAATGATGATACAACAATGATGTGATTTTTGCCGGTATAAAACGGACTAAAATTCGATTGAATAGGGGATTTACTTAAAAGTAGCTGTTTTCTCACAGTTTCACTCACGTCCCGTGGGAAATACTGCCTGGATAAAATATAGCCTATAGCACTCACGAATAATGTAGCTTTCGAATGGTGAAATAATTTTTAAAAATCGGTTCATTAGGTACTTCCAGAGATTACCCCCTACAAACAAACATACTTTACAAACAATTTTACCTCTTTATAATATTAGTATAGATAAAATTTTTGTCTACAAACGGACCGACTGTCAGCCGACTATTTAGTCTGCGGTGTGTAAGAACGCTTAATGAAAAGACTACTATTTCTCCGCATACGTTGTACAGTTTACTACCGAAACGATATATTACGTTGCTGAGCAAACACAAAAAGCAAATAGCACTCAGTTCGTAGAATACTCAGAAAAACCCAACTATACAACAGACAGAAGTAGGTATCCTTACGTTAATATCGTCCTGGCTCGCCTTGAAAAAGGAAATGTATTTTCGTGTTTTATTAAAGTAATTTCGGTTGGAAGGTAGGGTCATCGCTCCTTCTTCTTTTAGTTTGTAAAGACCTTTATTTGATTTTGTACTAAGCTAATATGGTTATGTTATTAACTTATAATGATAGTTAAAAAGATCGTTCTAATCGGTTGGTAAACGATAGAGATATGCGTAAATAAACATTAGAAAAGGTAATAAAAACATCCAAATTAAGAACCTCCCCCTTTTTGAGAAGACGGTTATAAAATGTTGGTAGTATTGTCATGCTCTGGTCTTATAAGGCCCCTCTAAGGCCGGGCTTATAAGGCTCGATTTAAATTTAACTATAACCTAACCTTAACCGGCGTCAAATGGCCGCCCATTGGTCAATTTTTTGACGTGACAGCTGTGTAACCAATGGGCGCCCATTTGACGGCCGGTTAAGGTTAGGTTATAGTTAAAGTTAAATTGAACAACCCGGCCTAAGACTACTGTCAGTCGGCTTGTTGATGGGGCTATCAAATAGTGTGCTAAATGTATCGAAGTGGGCACATTACGAAGATTAGCTGTCTTAATAGTTTGGTTGAATTCACGATTACCTTCTACCTAAGCTGTCTAACTACTATTTTCTAAATTATTCCTAACAGGCAAGTATTTACGGATTGTTCCTTATTTATGTAGGTTCATATTAAGCTCTAATTTTTGCCAGTAACTTGTATCTGCGTGTGCGTGTGTGTGAGTGTGTGTATGAGTTGAATCGTATACTAAGTCGGATAGTAGTAACTCGAGTCACATACAGTATATACGTTTACGTTCTCAACAAAACTTTGGACGTATATTACCGATAAATAATCATGAATATCCGTTCCCAAGTTATAGCTGAAAGTTATGAGAAACGCAAGATTTTCCTTTTAAGAGGCAACCCTTATAAAGCAAGTGCCGGGTTAATGGACCAACCCGGAGTATGAATATTATGGCAACTAAATCTTTTATATTACTGCGGAAGACATTTTCACAACGCAACATCGAGTCATGAATTAATTTGAAATGGAAATTAATACTAATGTCATTTGTTTTAAGGTTCATTTTTGTTTGAACACCTTTCAAATGCCTTTATGTAAATGTAGGATTTCTTAGTAATAGTGAACATAATTATTCTATAGCATTTGTTTGTTACAAATATAAAGGAAAACACAGTTTTTAAAAATAGAACAACTGAAAATATACACAGAAAATTCTCAAAGCTGTATGTTATTTATTTATTTTTTAAATAAATACGAGGATATATTTAGATAAAACAAAAATAAATCAGCTTGAAGCTTGTTCTATTTCCCAGTAATATTTGTTAGCGTAGGATATTCGTTATAAATAAAACAAAGCCTTTTCTCAGTAAATCCTGAAAAACCATGTGTTTAATTAAATATTCATTTGTTACCAGAAGTCACTCTTTATTAGAAAGTCTGAAAACACATTCACACAAACACGTTTTAAAAGAGTATCCATGGAGTTTCTTGCCGGTTCTTCTCCATGAGACCCACTTCTTTGAACCGTGCAACTAGCTTGACGTTTCATAAGAGCTTTTATAGGCCTATTTGAAATAAAAAAAAAATTGATTTGATTTGATTTGACATTTGTTTTTAATGTTGTCTAATGATACACAGAAAATGTTTTTATTCTATGTATTTAAGAAACGCAGGTAGCTCATCTCATCTGCCTGGCCTTTTCCCAATTATGTTGGGGTCGCCTTCCAATCTAATCGAATGCAGCTGAGTACCAGTGTTTTACATGGAGCGACTGCCCGTCTGACCTCCACAACCCAGTTACCCGATACCCGATACCCGTTGGTAAGACTGGTTGTCAGACTTTCTAGCTTCTGACTACCCGAGACGAAGATGGTCAAATCAAATGACAGCCGGGACCCGCCAGTTTATTGTGCCTTTCGAAACACGGAACAAAATGCTAATATGTGAATATACTTCAAATGGAAGTCGTTCAAAATTAAATTAGTACCAAAAAAATATTTTTCTTTGAATTTTAATCTAAGTCTGTTTTCCGTTTTGATAATTCTAGTGAAATTTTTGGATATTCCTTTCGTAGAAAATGCTAATGGAGTAAATAAACAAGCAAAACAATTAAGAGTTCCAAAAATTCACTCACCAAATTATTTGCATTGTGTGTTTTTATTACCTGATCCCTGTATTCTCATTCGTACCGTAAGGGCGTTTATACATTACGCTACAGCATCTGTATTTTTCTGACGTTAATGTCGGTCCTGCGCCTGATCTCTCACCGGTCGTGTCGGATTGCCGTCCCATCGGGTTATGAGAGTGAGGGGATAGGGAGTGCACCTGTGTCTGCGCAAATGCTTGTGCACTATAATATGTCCTACGCAGCTGGCTGATCTCCTTATATGAGAACAGCCGCCGTGGTCGACAATCGGCTAGGACGTTATTATTATTTCCGACAGAACATGGGACTTGTAGTGCCGTAGTTGATGCTGTGTGCGTAAGGCTTTATAAAAAATCTATGAGTAAACGCATACATTAAATTTTAAAACAAATCTAATTCTTTTGGAAATACAGACAGTACATTAACTTAGCTCAATCTGACTTTAGTCAATAGATTTTCAACCTTATTGCAATAATGGAAGGTTGGTAGGTTGACCTGCTAGCGTCTGTAATCTCTAACAGATTTTAGCTATTTGAACGTGAAAACGTAATATACAGCCAGCACCACTTTACTATAACGGCTATCGCTGAAAATCAGCTCTGTGACTCTGTCTCTGTCAGGGTCGCGGCATTAAGCTGAGCGAGGGCCATATTGCGTGTTTGCGACGCATATTCCTCCCATCATGTCTTAATTTCACGATTTGTCCAGTTTGTGCCATGTGTCCTAAGCACGCAATAAAAGGAATTTTCTTTCTTTCTTTCTTCTTTATAATTATACTATACTAGCTTCTGCCAGCGGTTTCACCCGCGTCCCGTGGGAACTACTCGGCCCACCCGGATAAAAAGCTGCCTCTAGCCTTCCTCGATAAATGGGCTATCTAACACTGAAAGAATTTTTCAAATTGAACCAGTAGTTCTTGAGATTAGCGCGTTCAAACAAACAAATAAACAAACTCTTCAGCTTTATAATGTTAGTATAGATAGAGACATACAAATATACATGTATAATGGAAAAACGAAATACCAGCTTATCGGAAAATAAGCTTTATTTAAATATCCATTCGAATTAACAATATAACGCACTGATTGTCCAAAGTAATCGGCAAAATCATAGTTGAAATTAAAGTCAATATATTCGACTGTATCCATTCCCGATATTCGCTTCAGGCCATATTTCACAACGCAGTGTTAAGTGTATAATTCAATCATTAACGGTATTGGGAAACATTTATTGTGTTCAATATTATGCCCTTTTATAAGGTTTAATTTATTTTTTCCGATATTTGTGTGTCTGTAATGAAAGATTGTGACTCAATTTCGGTCATTTTTTTTGTAAGTTCTCGATATATATTTGTATAGGTACAGACACACATCAAGTTACCACAATCTGTCAAATTTCTGCACTCTATTTTCAACCTTATCACAATGGAGGTAGGTTAATGTTTGACTGGTAAAATTTGACAGATTCGTATACGTTGACCTGCTGTCGTCTGTACTTAACACCCGTTAGACTCACCGAAGTATGGTCAAGCCATAGTATGGTAATTTTAGTCTTATTTCCCGCAGTTTAAATAGGCTGAAATAACGGCCATACTTAGTTTCATGCAAACTCCTTCATATGTNTGTCTGTACATAACACCCGTTAGACTCACCGAAGTATGGTCAAGCCATAGTATGGTAATTTTAGTCTTATTTCCCGCAGTTTAAATAGGCTGAAATAACGGCCATACTTAGTTTCATGCAAACTCCTTCATATGTAGTATGTTAATGTTATGTTTTGCACTATATAATCTACCAATGTCTTTACTTGAAAGTAGTCAATAAAACACTTAATCATCTGTTTAAGCAGATGAGTAGGTATCAGTAGATAGATAGATAGATAAAGCATTTATTCAGCACAAACAGACACAAAGAAATTCATAACAAAAAAATAAATAAAACAAGTGGGTAGACAATACAAAGATAGAGGAAAAATATAAAATAAAAGTAACGGCACAGTTTAAATATAGAACAGTTGTGAAGCTTCCTACTAACGTTCGTAACGTCACACTCACACACGCACGCGCATAGACGCGACAGCACAGCGATATTTAGTACTGACAGCACTGGTAAAGGGTAAACAAATGCTCGTCAATGCGCGTGCGTGTGTGAGTGTGACGGTTACGAACGTTAGTAGGTAGCTTTCCAACTGTTCTATATTTAAACTGTGGTTACGGCTTGGTTCAGTGTGTGTTTGCACCGAATGGGAGTCCAGCTCAGCATGTGTCAGGTAGAATACCTGTCGCTGGTATTAGTACCAGTGCTTTATAGAGCGACTGTCTACTTGTTCAATTCATTCCAGCTACTCAAAATGCCCCTTTGTTGTCAGACTTTCTGACATCTGGCGATTGCCAAAAATGTTCAAATGACACCTGGAACACAAACGTGCTTACCAATTTTCCAAAACATGGAAAATTATGGAGTGATTAATAGATAAATATTAATAACACGAGTCCTCTTAAAATAGAAACATATTGAGAGATCTCGAAGTCATCCCACGCTGATCCT
The DNA here is from genome assembly GCA_002382865.2 of Heliothis virescens. NCBI lineage: Eukaryota > Metazoa > Arthropoda > Insecta > Lepidoptera > Noctuidae > Heliothis > Heliothis virescens. Next base: position 2,122,173 of record NWSH02000019.1, on the reverse strand, counting down.
GGTTTAATACAGGATGAAAATACACCAATATAATGAAGATCTGAAGGAAGGAAATTCTAAGAGCATCCGTATTGTATCTATAAATAGGTATTGTACAGACAGCAGGTCACGGTACCCGAATCTGTAAAATTTTACCAATCAAAAATTAACCTACCGCCATTGTGATAAGGTTGAAAATCTATTGCAGAAATTTGACAGATTGTGGTAACTTGATGTGCTGTCGTCTGTACAGATTAGCTTGATAAACCAAACCTTTTGTTATGACAGCTGTCAAAATTGTTTCCCTTTGAAGTGAAAAATTGTGTCGTCTCTAGAGAACTGGATATTTTTAGGATGATTTAACATCAGGATTTGTTATTGGGGATGTTTAGGCTACAGCGTCTATTTATCATTAATTCGCGTGACTTAATATTTTGAGATTTTTTTCTTATAAAGTGTGGCATGTATTAATATTTATTTGTTTGTTTTACTTTCTCGGAAATATGGCGAACATAATATGAGTTTTTTATTGCATTGATAGCAGACATAATATGTTCAGCTAAAAAGCTTGTTTGAACACGCTAATCTCAGTAACTACTGATTCAATTTGAAAACTTCCGCCCTTTATTGAGGAGGGCTAAATATACTCCCACGGGGCGGTATCTACTAATAATCACATACAAGTGAAGCATTTATACATGTCCATACATTAAGCTGACGCGAACGACGTCGCGGGTAACAGCTAGTGATCACATAAAAGAAACTCACTTTGCACAACCTTCCACACAAACAAACCTCAAAAGTACTTACACAAGTACATAATGAAGAAAATAACAAAAACAACATGAACTGTGTTATTACAAGAACAAATAAAATGAATACAGTTGACTCTTGGTGATACAATTAATAGTACATAGTGGTAGAGGACGAGTGTACTGACACGAGTACAAACGATGTAGGTACAAGTACTTTGAGGTTGGGGAAGGTTAGTTGAAAAAGGTATTTGTAGTTTGTGGTACCTTTTTGTGAGTAAAGCGCCATTTTTAGGGTTCCGTACCCAAAGGGTAAAACAGGACCTTATTAGCAAGACTTCGCTGTCCATCCGTGTATCACCTGGCTGTATCTCGTTAACCATCATAGCTAGAGAGATTTCTTGTCCAGACGAAGTCATTCTGTTGCTGCTTTAACAACGAATACTAAAAACTATAATAAAATAGGAATTTTAGTGGTACATCATACAACAAACGTGATATTTCGGAAAGCCCGACATAGGTGACCTAACTTCTCCAAGTTCTTTATTATAATTTCAAAACTTTTATATTGCAAAATATTTCTATATTCTGTCAATACCAATACTGTAGGAACATAATAACAAAACCAAAACTGTAGAAATGAGCATCTTAAACTACATAAGTCAGACAAATCAGTCTGACACACATTAAAATTTTAAAACTACCAAGAGAACAGAACTACAACCGAATTGAATTCCGTCTAGTTCTAACACTCGCTTTAATGTAGCCTAGCACGGATGCATGTATCCCCACAGGATATAAAACCGTTTAGTGGATAATGAACTGACATTAACGAGCGGAGGGACTGGGACCGAACGAATAGCCAATTGTTTTGTGGGACTGATATTTTTGAATGTAGATTCTAAATTGGAACGGTTTTGATTGGCGTGTTTGAATTTTTGAAAATAGAATGGTAGTGTTAAGAATGTTGTAGCAATTACAAGCTGATCTTTTTTTGAATAGATACTGTTTAGTTTTTGAATTCAGAATGTTTTATATTTCAAATAGTATTAATTTGAATTCAGAATTTTATGTTCAAATCACTATATCAACATGGCAGAAGGTTATATTTTATTTACGTTCCCATTTCAGTGTTTTCAATGAAATAACTGTACCATTGGAAGTCCACTTCATACTGCAGTTTTTGAAACAAATATTGGTTTCATTTTCAATTCAGGTCGAATGTTTCAAAAATCAATTCACGCTATAAAATTAGTCTCCAAAAGTCAATTTATTAAAGAAAAAAACATGGAAAGTTACGCGAATTTTTCCATCGAGCATTTTATCACGTCCGAGAAAAATAGCTCGAAGGCCAAACTAAGTAAGGCTGTGTTCTTCATAAATAAAGAAATCACTTACGAATGAAAATTCAGTAACACCCGTACTACCTCCAGAGGAAATTTTTCACAAATAAATAAAACGCTGATTCAGCTATGCCCTATTTCATACGGAGTACGGACTCAATTTTCTAGAGTGCATTACGGTTACCAAATAAAATATTATTCGTTTTGCCCGGGTGGTCGTTACTTAGCAACCAGCGCGGTCATAACTCGGCAACCGGCCGGTATAAACAACCGGCAACCGGATATTTTATTGGCGGATTTATGCGGATATCCGCAGGGACACGGTTTTTGTTGGGGTTATTTTATGGAATTTGCATGTGGGATAGTAATGTATCGGTTTCGGATCGGACGGCCCTTTTGCCTGTGTCGTGAGGGAATTTCAAAGTGTGACCTCTGATACGGCTGATGTAGACATTAGAAGGTAAATGTAGTTTCAATGGCATTTGAAATTTTGTTTGTAGTTTTTCCTTGCTTACGTGAGAAAATGAAAAATACAAGATAATGTTCCAGTTAATTTGTAATTCATTTTTTGTATTTTTTGAATTTTCTTTTTATATAGCCACATTGGGTACTTACTGAAAATCAATGTTGAACTTCTGTGTTTATTGTTGTTACCCATCGGAACCAGAAGGAAGTTTAAGTTATTTTATTTCCATTTCAAAAAAATCCACGAAGGGTTTGTACTGCATTTCCATCTTTTTCAATCAATCCGTTCATGTCCCAACCCCGGGATCAGACCCGGCCGGTTGTCATGGCAACCAGTCAACAGCCCGAATAATTCCGATGCCAAGATTAATCGATCGACATCTGCGAAAGGCGGACAGAGTGTTTCCAGATTAGTCAATTGGGATTACTCAACGAACCGTTCAAAGGATTTTGATCCTTATCGACATATTTTTAGAACTGATTCTCCTTTGTGTGGGGGTTCTAGGGTAATAAGTTTGTAGTATCGTTGGGAATAAATGTACTGTTTATTCGGGCCTAATTTATGTGGTTCTCCCATTGTGAGCAATGGTCATGTCATAAACAGACATGCCTATATTTTGTTCCTCGTATTTTCTGTTGAACAAATGGAAATAATAGACTTGTGCTCGTAAATTGATTCTGAGATACGATATTATTTTGTGGTATATTTTTTTGCTTGGAATTTATTGCCGGTTTAATGGGAACGATTAATACGTACTATATTCTATCTATAGCCTTTATATACTCGTATTTATGTAAAGTCGTATTTTTGAACTAATAACACGTTTACAAAAAAATCCAACCTATTTAATTTTTCGAATCCGAAATCCTCTTGATCAAAATTTTGCGACCAAATGAAGAAGAATTCAAATAAAATCCAATTCCAAGTACACATTTCCCCGCAATACATCTCAAGTATATGGAAATTCTGTCCAAAGAAACTTCTAGTAACAATGATTGATCTAAAAACTAACTCCAGAAACCCTAGTTCAATATGGAATGTTTGCGAAGCTCTCAAGCTGAATTTACTTCAGCAAAGTTCAAAAACGGGTAACAGACATAACTTTTGGAAGAAAGATGTTTCATAATATATACTGGTTGGAAGAAAATCACCACATTTTAAAGGATGATGCAACTTCTGTATTTGTAGAAGATACTGATAGCTATATGTTTTGTTCTTATATGCCAAGGAGTCACATTTCGGAAGGCAAGTTTATTTATGGGTAAGTTTTAGGGCGTCTTAGGTCACCGTTACAGGTAGCCAGAATCCAGAAAGACCGACAACTATTCCCATCAAGGGATTGTAGTTCATTTAACTGGGTTTTGAAAGTCTGGAGGCAGTTGTTGCATGTGAAACACTACTACTAGAAGAATATAGGCAGTCAAAGCCATGTTGCTAAAGAAAGAGATAAGGTGAGACGACTACAATCTAGGAAGATAATAGCGATAATTTTTAGGGTTCCGTACCCAAAGGGTAAAACGGGACCCTATTACTAAGACTTCGTTGTCTGTCTGTCCGTCTCCGGGCTGTATCTCATAAACCGTGATAGCTAGAAAGCTGAAATTATCACAAATGATGTATTTCTGTGGCGCTATAACAACAAATACTAAAATAAAAATATTAAGGGGCCCCATACAATAAACCTGTGAAACCGCAAATTATAACTTTGTTATTCATATATTTGTATGACAAGTAAAGTTATTTTTTGCTGCCCGATAAATGTTTGTAATTTGGGTAGTTGTAGGTAATAGATACGTTCATTTTTCAAAAATAATGGTACGGACCCCTTCATGCGCGAGTCCAACAACCATGTGAGTCTTAGAACAGACATGATTTTTCCTGTAAGGTTTATGACAACTACATCAACTTAAATAAACTAAAACTCTAAATTAATAAATCCAACCATTTCTGAAAAGAAAGCCTCATGACAAAGTTATTTCCATATGCCGTTCTAAAAGCAACATAGTCATCAAATTTCCACGCGGCATATGCAATCATACAGAGCCTATTCACACATGCATTGCAATCAATGACGACAATACATCAATGGGTAGATGATTTCAAATTACTGGGTGATTTTATATCAGGCCCATCTAATCTGAATATGGTGGGTATTCGGCTATACAAGGTTTTAGCTTTAGTAATGAATACAGCCTGAATTTGATGCTTATTTAAATTATGTGGCGGTATTATAGAAAATGAATAGTATAGGCGTTCATTTTTGGTTGAAAATAATGGTTCAAAATTTCGTAATATTTTGTTGAAATTAATGGTTTGAGTCTTTACAACAAAACTATGATTTAAATTATTCATCCTATTCCAAGTTATTCTTAGTTGAGGCAGTATGCTTTTTTCTAGCTACTCTCCGTGAGTTACCCCACGTCCTGAGGGGACTAGGCAAGCGCTTTTGTGGGAAAAAATGCTTATAGTCTTTCCCGGTAAATATGCTATCTAACTGCAATCACATTGCAGCTGGAGTTTCTCGGATAAGCGCGTGCAATCAAACAAAGTAACTCTTTATAATAGTAGTAGGTACAGATTAGTAATTCTGTCTGATATTTGTGATCCTAGCCAATTGCCGGCCACGGCGGCTGTTCTCATATTAGGAGATCAGCCAGCTGCGCAGGACATATTATAGTGCACAAGCATTTGCGCAGACACAGATGCACTATCTATTCCCTCACTCTAATAACCCGCGATGGGACGGCAATCCGACACGACCGGAGAGAGATCAGGCGCAGGACCGACATTAACGTGCTCTCCGATGCACGGGTGTATCCATCACCAACTTCCAACTCCGGGCTGCTTTGTGAAAGTTTCGAAAACCCACAAAGCGATTTCGGCCCGTCCCGGGAATCGAACCCGAGACCTCGTGCACAGCAGTTGGCTATGCGACCACTAGACCAATGAGGCAGTCAACATTTGTAACAATGATATTTGTAACAATGTTTCAATCATTGTTTACCTTATAATACTATTACTTTATATAAAAACTAAACACCCCAAACATCAATGAAGTCACAATGACATACAACAAATATTAATAGCAATAATGACGACACAGAAACAATAGCTCACGCGATAGCAATCAGTGTTAGTGCCAATACAAACACGTGAGCATACAGTGACATAACTGAGACAGCCGATCAATGATTGGATAAACCTACAAACGTATAACATGAGGAATATTTGAACTACAAATCAAAGATATCCAATCTCAATGGGTCGGAGATAAATCATAGTATATTGTACATCTAGACATTTTTTTGAAGTGTTCGTTTCTTTGCATGTCTCATCATCTGCCTAGCCTTTTTCCAACAATGTTGGGGTCGGCTTTCAGTTTAATAACCGAAAGCAGGTGAGACCCATTGCCCACTCCCTCATCCCAGTTACCGGTAACGTGGTACTTATTGATAAGACTGGTTGTTAGACTACCTGGTTTCTGAACTGACTACTCGTAAAGACTGCTAAAGATGTTCGAATGACAACGGGGACACAAATTTTTAGCCAGACGATAGTTTGATCGGGAACAAGGATCTGGTCGATATCAGACCGACTCAAAAGACTGAATGGATTCCAAGCAAGCCAAGCAACTATGGGCCCAACTATCGGCCGACAGTTAAGTCTACAATATGCGGCAGCTCTAATCCAACTTAATTTGTATTAGTCCTTCCATATCTGTATTGATTTTACCTTACGCTACGAAACTATCATCTAATAAATGCCTCTATTCCCAGAAATAACAACTGACAAAATTACTTTTATTACATTACTATTACAAGAGGAAGAAGCTATCAAATTATCTGAATGTAATCTTATACTAATCACAAGTACACATTGCCATTAACGTTTGTGTCCAATTACGTGGAACGGAACGTATCCCGATGTTTATCTAGAAACCTATCCGTTTGGATTGCCTACAGTATGCTCTCTTATCTCATGACGTTATGTCTGATTTCTATATAGATCTGATTTCCAATCTTCACTTATATATTAATCTAGCTGTATACCACGGTTTCACCCGTGATCTTTTTCGAGCACAGGGATAAAATACTAATAACAGCTTACATTACTTGGCAATAATGTAACTTTCCAACAGTGAAAGAATTTTTCAAATCGATTCTGTAGTTTCGGACCCCTTAGGGTACAAATAAATGGACATAAAATATGTTTGCTCTTTAAGGTTTTTATCTTTTTACACAGTAATACGGTCTTATTTAATAACTTTTGCCATTTATTTCAATATTTTTATAAATAGGTGCTCCCGTTATTGAGAACAGGGTCTAACAATATACAAGCCTTAAAAATGTATAATGTATAATGCAAAATTACGTTTACAATAAGTACTTAATAAGTTCATAATTGACTCATTCCTGCACTCGTTCACACGAAGTATAATAAGTGTATTTTCACACGAAGCGGGACATCAATGAGTGATATCCGTCGGGATGCCGTCATTCGGGCTCGTCTCATTTCCCTTATCGACAATTGGGTGCTTGTTTTCAAGGACCATATTTCATACATTCAGTTTTGACACAAAATTAGTGACTTTTCTTTAGTTTTGTTAAACTAAAAATGGACTAAACAGAATAATTGATAAAAGTACTGAAATATTAATAATAAGAAAATGATTAAAAAAAAAGGCAGATGAAACTATAAAAATGCTCCTAAAGGAAAACCAACGGGCTTACCTGAATAAAAAAAATATGGGACCAATTCGAAGCTGTTCCGCATCAAACAAAAAAATATAAACCGGCCGAATTGAGAACCTTTTATTGAAGTCGGTTAATTATGGACAAATTGAGAACGTGTTGCATCTATTGTGTCAAAGACGACATGGCTATAAAGTGTGTTACTGGTGAGATGACGTCAGATTAAATAGCATAGAAAAAAGAACAAATGTTGTGTCAATCTCAAAATGAATAAATTGAGAATCTGAATCGAAAACTTCCTCACATTTAAGTCGAAAAAAATTAATTACTTGTTACCAATATTTACACTGGTTTTAAGCTGTTACTCAGAAATTCTTTTACTGAAAATAAATACTTATCGGCTTACATCAAAAAAGCTGAAATTTTAATAGAATATTAAAATTAAAATGATATACATTAAAATAAACCATTAATACAACCAGTGAAATGCAAAATAAGCGATAAAACTCCACATAACGATGGCAAAAATAAAAAGCTTTTAATTGCTCATTAATTTTATTATTATCTTCAATATTACAATTTATTATTTCACTAGTCGTTTCATTTTATGCAAACAGCCACCAGATGTTGAATTTCATTTTTATTAAAGCGCTTTACGCTGGATTTCCTCCCTTATCACGAACTGTGAGAATACCTTTATATAAATGTACAATAAAGCGGCTATCCGTTCAGCGGTAATAAGTAATATCCGACAGGATAGGAGGCGTTATTTTGATCATTTAATTTCCTCTATTGGGCCCCTGAAATTCGCACAAATCGGATTTTGTTAAGGAGCGTGATAGCTTCCATTTGTAAAGGCCGTTGTTCTAATAAGGTTGAGAATTCTCTTAGAATTAAATAGTGTAACGTTTAATAAACGTATTCATTTCATAAATATCCTTACAGTGCTTTGACACAGTTAGATTTTGTCGCGCGTAGACACTTGAGAGTTTTCTACGCGCGACATATTCCGCACGGCAAAAAACCTGTCGTGCATGTTACCGTTGTCATTGTTTGTTCAAGATGTCAATAGATTGTTGTCGAACCAAGTTTCTATCCAGAAAATCGTATTTTATTAAAATACTAGCCGTTTCCTCGCGGTTTCACTCGCGTCCCGTGGGAAATACTGCTTGTGCCCGGATAAAATATAGCCTACAGCACTCACGAATAATGTAGCTTTCGAATGGTGAAAGAATTTTTTAAATCGGTTCATTACTTCCAGATACTATCCCCTACAAACAAACATACAAATTTACAAACAATTTTACCTCTTTATAATATTAGTACAGAATTTTTTTTATTCATATATTTAAGTTTTCATTCATATAAGCAGCAATAATGGTGGTGCAATGAAAATCTATTGACTCGGTAAGTTAATAAGCTTAATGAATACAATGTTATTCTTTCACTTATGTTTTGTTTATTTTTCCTTACGGAATTCAGTAAACAAAGTGAGATTAAAAACCATAATGTATTAAATTAATGTGTTAGCATTTCTTGAAAACTTTTCAATGAGAATGTAGTTTTTCCAAAAATATACTGAAATACTCAGAATTAAGTTTTTACGTAATTTGTTAAAACTTTTCATGACTGAAAATGCTTACTCATTCATTTATAACATTATTTGTATTACAAAATGTATTCAAGCAGAAAAAAGCGGCACGGCCGTACCATCCTTTTCTCGAAGCAATTCAGGCTATTTTCAACTCCCTATAATTTCGTTGTGGATAAAACTAGAAGCCTGAATTTTCAGCAACTATAATACGTGATAAAAAATAGCTTCGAGCTACATACATGGACACTGCAGGACACAGCAAAAATAAAATAAAAATAAATTATTTATATTCAACAAACAAGCCGGCAATTTTACAAAGAGAATACAACAAATAATGTGGAAGTATCTTTTAACGAGTATTTTACGAAGTAAATACCATTATACTACCTTCGATATTTGCATGAATGAATTTCTGCATTTCTCGAAACAGTGTCAAAGAAAATTTTCATGGAAAATGCTTTCCCACCAGCAGATTTTCTGCTTAAATATTCCGGATTATACACACAGTCACACGGTACAGATGTCAGTACGTCAACCTACACGAATTTGTCCAATTTCACCAATCGAACATTAACCTTCCACTATTGTGATAAGGTTGAAAATCTGTTGACGAAATTTGACTGATAGGGTACATTGATGTTCTTACGTCTGTACTACCGGATTAAATGATGACACGAGAAATGGCGCGACAGGATTTTTACCGCTCGGAATATGTCACGCGTAAAAAAATCGAGTAGTAAATCCACGTGGTCAAAGCCATTTGATGTAATTTTCTTTTGATTACCCAATACAACTAATGTATTACTAGAATGTAATCACATCGATGTGCCATCGAATCGTGTTCAATCAAACAAACAGGGTTGACATGACAATCAGTAATTAGTGTTACATTGTATTGTATAGCTCTTGTATAGCCTAATGTTGCTTTGCATAACGTGTATCTTCAATTGTTTAGTGTTGCATATAATATAATGGATGGATGTTGAATAGTTTACACTTGATTGCACTGAATGAACATGAGCCAGTGATCCAATTCAAAATGGAGTCGCGCATAGAACGTTCATGTTTGGTTTTTATACAGTGTCATAAATTCATCAAAATACATGACTTTTTAATATTATTTTTTTAATATAAAAATCCGTAGTAAAACTATTCTGGATTATTCAGCGATTGTAATGACTTTTTTCGTAACAAAATAATATGCTGCGCATGCTAAAATAAAACGAAACACTTACATCTTAAAATATTTTCTTCTCAAACTCCAAGCAATAAACATTTATGTGCCTATTTCAATATCTCTCAAAACATTTTCAGAACCATTCCATTACAGCACAGCAAACATTTGAAACGCTACAAAACTCCATTGTTTAATAAAATAAAACTTTAAGCAAGCAAGATATGAAAAATTCAAAACTCCGTCATTGTTTACTTGGTCGGTTCGTAGCGATTTTTCAAGCGTGCATTAAAAGATTATTATATCGGGCTACAGTTCGCGATATTAAAACAGAAAAGAAAAATAAACAGTTGAAACTTAATCCTACCTTATCCTCTAGGAGGGGGGTAGGTAGGTAGAAACATAATTTTATGTATGTCCCATCGAACAATCTAGCCATCTTAACAGTAGCACAGGTGAAACGATGAAGCGGTCTGAGTATTACAAAATAAAGAAATATTTTAACAACACTCGAACATTTTATGGAAACTGTAGAACCTCCGCCGATGCTGGGTACGTAACAAGAGAATACATAGAAGTGGCGGTGGTATCGCTGCGTCTGTCGCGTAATGTGTAAGCATCCTTATACCATCAGGAACGTAAACTGTCCTCTTGTGTTAGTTTTTTTATGAAATCAATCCTTCTCCGCTTGAGAGGAGGCTTGAGCCCAGTAGTGGGACGACAAAAAGGTTGATAATGATGATGCAATTTGTACTTATAAACAAATATAACTTCATAATCTATTTAGTGCTTGTTGTAGTCACACACTTTGCGACGGCATACGCTTTGATCGTGGTCTTGCTAATTTAATTGACAATTGTATATTACCGTCAGTAATTAACTGTTATTAATTTGAGCGTATTGTTTTGGCAAATATAATGTGATTGGTAATTTGTTTACCCATCCAATTAAAACTGCATCCATCGAAATTAATTGAGGAGCAATTATTTCTATCGGCCACTGATTAAAATTAAAATAGTCATGTTTATAATCAAATTGTAGATATTTCCTAAAGTTTTGCTTTTGATATCAAATTAATGGCTTATTTTAATTAATTATATGTATGGTCGTGTTTCATATACGCTCACTCATCATCATCCTTCTCGGCGCCGCATTTCTTCTTCTTTCATACTACTCTATCTAATGTCATCTCACAAGTTACATTCTTTCCAGCCATATTGTCTTTCATATTTGTCTGTCTCTTCCCTCCTCTTTTCTCTTTCCTCTTTTTCTTATGACTTGGCTTATACCACTTCACTGTAACTTCTCACTTCTAGACTTCAGTGTGTGTTTAATGACTACTATGCTGAAATATAGTCTTTATTTCAAACCTTCATCGAGGTATAAGCACCTTTTTCAAAAATGTCGGATACGAGTTTTTTCAATTATTCTTTTGAGATAGAAATCTTTCTCTCTCTCTCTCCCCCTCTTGTAACTTGGCCCAAATCTCTCGGCTGCAATTTCTCGCTGGCAGTGTGTAGACGGTATTGTTTGCTAGAGAGCCGTCTCGAGTCGAGTACCGCGGTGCCGATGTGACGCTGTGACGTTGCTCCTTATTTCGTACCTACGTCTATATTAGGTGCTCTGAGGCAGTCGTAGGGTTGGGTCGTGATTTTTATGGTAGGATAAATGTAGGGAAGTTGTTGGAAAGTTATACGACAAAAATAAAATGAAAGACTTAGAATCTAACTGCCATTTTAATAAAAATATTGTCACCGATGTGGATTATTAGATGGACCTAAGTATCGATATTGTATATTGAGCGATTTTCAAACTCGAGTTAACATCTTGGTTAGACTGAACCTCATTACATTTCATGACATATACGTTCATCTACAAAATGCAAACAGACAACAAATAAATAATTAATGATCAAAATATAATTCCCACGTTTTAAAGCCAAATATTCCATCATGTTTAGTAGTAAACTCATTACAACAGCCTGTAATCCTGTAAAGCTTGCTTATTTCCATAAATAGGCCATAGCCCATAATGTGGATACCATAATGCGTTGTTAATATTTTAATTTCGTAATAGCCTGACGCCATATCCAGCGAACATTGGTGAACGTTAAAATAATATATTGAGCTATATTTCCTGCTATACTATAAACTTGTTATAATTTCTGACTTCACTACTACAGAGCTCGTGGCTAAGTCCAAGCCGCGCGGGTCGATCGATCATACGGTTAAGCAACGCTAGGCGCGGTCGGTCCGTGGATGGGTGACCATCTTTTCGTAACGAGTTCTTCCGTGTTTCGGAAGGCACGATAAACAGTTTT
>NWSH02000019.1:2050681-2077786 GCA_002382865.2 Heliothis virescens | reverse complement strand
GTCAAATTTCTTCAATAGATTTTCAACCTTATCACAACAGTGGAAGGTTAATGTTCGATTGGTCAAATTTGACAGATTCGTGTAAGTTGATCTACGTGAGTCTGTATACGTGTCCGATGCAAGTACCAATGTAACTTTTTTAAGTTAAATGTACTTTATAAGTACTTACGCGTATACCTGGTATAGTAGACCTGGCTTAAAGTCTGAAATCGCAAACCCGCTTTGAGTAAGAGTCGTGATAAATATTCCTTTCTTCTTTATATGAAAAGAGGCCTCTTCTCTGCAGCAGGACAGTATAAATATTCATGACCTATTAAAAAAATTGATTCTTCTTTCACTATCCTTTGGTTCTTTTAACATCTGTTTCCCAAGTAAAATAGTCCAAAATACTCTGACCCAATTGTTTAAACAAACCAATATGNAGTATAAATATTCATGACCTATTAAAAAAATTGATTCTTCTTTCACTATCCTTTGGTTCTTTTAACATCTGTTTCCCAAGTAAAATAGTCCAAAATACTCTGACCCAATTGTTTAAACAAACCAATATGTTAAAACAAACCCAATCCAGAGCACGTAGCATTCAATAAATGTTAGTCGTAACCCATTTTGAGTCGAAATTCCCAGTGACGTCACACCCCCCGGGGACGGTACACTGTCTTGCAGTGTAAATGACGCGATATAAGTGACAAATTCTAGTGCATTGCAGTGCACGTTCGAATGTTGTTGAGATAGCACCGTCGAGAGCAGTAGTCGAGTTTCGATGTATGTAGAAGTAATTCTTACGATCGATTTTTGAAAATGTTTGGTGATTTTGTTGTATGTTGAATGAAGGGAGAGAGAATAAAGGGACAAAGTGAAAATAAATAACCTTTTGTGATAGATTAACGGCCAGTCCCAGGTTCTATATAAAGCCATATTTATAAATTATGCCATAGAAAAGTAATCAGAATTGAAAATATTTCTATGGCACTATCTGTCAGATAGAGAACTTTATCTGGGACCAATGAAACTGGCCGTTATTAAAGTGTATGGTGAAAATTAAACAAAAAACACTGAAAGGGACAAAATAAAACTTTTTACATGGCTCTAGAAGTTGGTGTCTGCAGGTCTGTTGACTGTGTTTATTTTGCCACCGACTTCTAGAGCCATGTGAAAAATTTTATTTTGTCCCTTTCAGTGTTTTTTTGTGAAGTCGGTTGTGTTTTTTTTGTAAAAAGTTTTTTATTTTATGCTTTTCAGTTTTCGGGTCTAAAACTATAATATCTTTAATACCCATACCCACCCACTGTGACAGTCGGTTCCGTAATAGTATCATCGACGTAAAAAAAGCGTACGAAATTTGAAGAGTTCTCTCAATTTCTCCAGGATCCCATCATCAGATCCTGGTCTTCTTACCATGGGACCACCTGTGAAGTATACTCTTTCAAACAAAAAAGAATTTTGAATCGGTCCAGCCATCTTCGAGTAATCGGTTAACATACATAAAAAAAAAAGTACGGTCGAATTGAGAACCTCCTCCTTTTTGGGAAGTCGGTTAAAAATAAAACATTTCACACATGTCAACATAATTCTATTCATAACTGTTTTCCCACTGTTTCACCCTCGCCCCGAGAGGAGTACTTCCCATACCCCGATAGAATATAGCCTGTGTTACTCAGGGATAGTCCGGCTTAACATCAGTAAAAGCATTTTTCAAATCGGTTCAGTAATTTAGGATCCTTTATTTAGGGTATAAAGAAACAAAAAAGTATTTCCTCTTTATTATCCCTCTCATTTTTAATTATATTTATTTTATATTTTTCATGTTTTTTTTCTACTTTTAAATCTACTTCAGTATGTAATGTACAGACAGCACATCAAGTTACCACAATCTGTCAAATTTCTGCAATAGATTTTCAACCTTATCGCAATGGCGGTAGCTTAATATTTGATTGGTAAATTTGATAGATTCGTATACGTTGTCCTGCTGTCGTCTGTACATTACATAGTAAAATATGCGCTTTTACGCTTTTTCTTTCTTTTTATTATACTAGTATAGATAAGGCCAACCAATAGAATGTTCTCCTCTAAATACTCTCAAAATTCGTTCGAAGTTGTTTAAAACCTCCGCTCCGCTCTGCTTCGCTGAAGTCTGGCCCTAAGAGTGTAGGTCATGTTACGTCGATAACCTCGATTGACATTGATGCTATTAATATACAAAGGTGGTTTGTCTGTATGAATGTATGTTTAACCAACCTTTGTTCTATTCAATCTATCATTCTGACAGCTGTACGTCTACATGATTTTGAAATATATTTTCATTATTTTTCATACCTACATAGAGATTGAGAATTTACTACAAAACTAATATTTTCATATTATGGAAGAAAACTTTATCGTATCGTTTATTTAACATCCATTATTATTTTAATTCCGTTGAAACAAGTTTGAAACTATTTCTAAAACCATCATAACAATAATAAATGAAAAAAAAAAACAAACAAAAAACTCCAATGCCATTCGTATCATGACACCAAAATATAAACTTCAAAAAAATAATTAAACTTATTCTATTTAGTCGAGTTAACTTTTTAAGCCCCTTGTTTAATAATTTGCTCAAAGCTAAATTAGTTTTGAATAATTTTTCATGAAAACGCAAGAAGTTTAATTATGCTCCAACATTGCTCGTTTTCACGCCGAAAAATTAACTTTTTTATTTCAAAGTAATGATAATGATGTAAAAGTAATTATTTTTATTTTTTATAATTATATAAATGTGTTACTATTTTTTTGTGTTGTACAGTTAAGTACAAAAGTGAAACAAATTAGTGACGAATAATAAGTCACTTATAATTGAATGTCAAAATGAATTTATTTGTTTTAACTTCAAATTTCATTTTATTTAAATCAGCTTACGAGTTCGTAGTAATTGTGAATTAATTGATGCATTTTTTATTTACTGTCACTCTCTATATAATTGATAATTCTGCGAATAATGTGCTAAGTACGAAATAAATAATTTCCATTATTAATTGAACTTAAATTAAATATAAAATACAAAGTGAATTAATACTTTACAAAATATTAACTCATTAATATTGTACTAAATCGCTTTGTCTCAAGTTTATTATACCCTAATCTGTTGCTTATAAAATTAATTTCTTAGATAGAACAGTTATTACGAATACCTAGATTTAGAAATTAATTCGCGCTTAGAAAGCACTTTAGTATTAACAATAATAAACCGTAGTCTCTGAAGTAATTAAGAAAATGAATCTAAGCTTAGCTCATTGTGAAAACTAAACTATGAATGGATAAAATTTAAATACGTTAAGGTATAAGAAAACTGTGTTTGAAATGATCCAATTTGGTTTTTGTAATATATAATATACTTCTGATTAGTTAATTAAGAAATGGCATTAATAAAATGAATAACATGCTAACTCATTTTACTCGTTAATATTATAAGTTGTGTTTGATAGATTCGTCCTGTCACTTCGGTGACAAATTGACAGTTGTATAACAAAATATTATTAATTTTACTTTCAAATTGTAGTTACTAGATAAGTGACTTTATTCTATTAAAAATATTGTTACGTAGGTCAATATAGTTCCAATAAGACCATTCAGACAAGTTTTTTCAATACGAGATGAAGTTTTTGTGCAAAAATGGATAGAGCTCTCTATCGTAAGCCTTTTTCTATATCCACAATTTTAACGTCCACATTGATGGTATATTTGGTGCATTAAATAAATGTATATGGGTGTCTTCTATTGCTAGTTTGAAAAATCGAAAATTATGAACATATATGTAGCTGCAGAAGTTTGTTTGTAATAAGGCTTTTATATTTTAACATTATTATAAATTGAGGCAAAGTGTTTTCACCAAGAAAACCACGTGGTTTATCAGGTGTTTTTTAGGTTGCATAAAATATTCCTAATTTTGTCATGTAGTTAATATAAAAAGAGACCAAACTGGCTCGTGTTTGGCTACCAAGGCCTTTCTTTACACATGGATAATTTTATACAAAATATTCAAGTAGGAAATGCATTTGTACTTATAATAATTATGTTTACTATTGAATATCAGCATTGCAATGCTGCATTGTTTCAGAAACGAGAAATGTGTAAGTACTAGTCTAGTTTAGTCGGCAAGTATATCTGTGAAATATACTTATGACTGAAATTATTGAGGTAAATAATAACCTGGTAAGTAAAAACTATCTTCACTGTTTGATATATTGAAAAAAATATTTTTCACAGTCTTTTTAGCTTCCTGCCATTACAAAAGTTTTTACAATGCTTTGTTGGTTTTTGTCAATTTTACTGTCGTTGATTAAAATGGGTATATTTTGATGACAAGAGAATTCGTGGTCATTACAAAAAATATTAATTTATTCTTCATTGCGGCTTCCAAATTGTATATCTTTTTCCGAAAATATAATAATGTTAAGTAAATAACAAAAATTGTTATCAATATTTANATGTTCTCCTCTAAATACTCTCAAAATTCGTTCGAAGTTGTTTAAAACCTCCGCTCCGCTCTGCTTCGCTGAAGTCTGGCCCTAAGAGTGTAGGTCATGTTACGTCGATAACCTCGATTGACATTGATGCTATTAATATACAAAGGTGGTTTGTCTGTATGAATGTATGTTTAACCAACCTTTGTTCTATTCAATCTATCATTCTGACAGCTGTACGTCTACATGATTTTGAAATATATTTTCATTATTTTTCATACCTACATAGAGATTGAGAATTTACTACAAAACTAATATTTTCATATTATGGAAGAAAACTTTATCGTATCGTTTATTTAACATCCATTATTATTTTAATTCCGTTGAAACAAGTTTGAAACTATTTCTAAAACCATCATAACAATAATAAATGAAAAAAAAAAACAAACAAAAAACTCCAATGCCATTCGTATCATGACACCAAAATATAAACTTCAAAAAAATAATTAAACTTATTCTATTTAGTCGAGTTAACTTTTTAAGCCCCTTGTTTAATAATTTGCTCAAAGCTAAATTAGTTTTGAATAATTTTTCATGAAAACGCAAGAAGTTTAATTATGCTCCAACATTGCTCGTTTTCACGCCGAAAAATTAACTTTTTTATTTCAAAGTAATGATAATGATGTAAAAGTAATTATTTTTATTTTTTATAATTATATAAATGTGTTACTATTTTTTTGTGTTGTACAGTTAAGTACAAAAGTGAAACAAATTAGTGACGAATAATAAGTCACTTATAATTGAATGTCAAAATGAATTTATTTGTTTTAACTTCAAATTTCATTTTATTTAAATCAGCTTACGAGTTCGTAGTAATTGTGAATTAATTGATGCATTTTTTATTTACTGTCACTCTCTATATAATTGATAATTCTGCGAATAATGTGCTAAGTACGAAATAAATAATTTCCATTATTAATTGAACTTAAATTAAATATAAAATACAAAGTGAATTAATACTTTACAAAATATTAACTCATTAATATTGTACTAAATCGCTTTGTCTCAAGTTTATTATACCCTAATCTGTTGCTTATAAAATTAATTTCTTAGATAGAACAGTTATTACGAATACCTAGATTTAGAAATTAATTCGCGCTTAGAAAGCACTTTAGTATTAACAATAATAAACCGTAGTCTCTGAAGTAATTAAGAAAATGAATCTAAGCTTAGCTCATTGTGAAAACTAAACTATGAATGGATAAAATTTAAATACGTTAAGGTATAAGAAAACTGTGTTTGAAATGATCCAATTTGGTTTTTGTAATATATAATATACTTCTGATTAGTTAATTAAGAAATGGCATTAATAAAATGAATAACATGCTAACTCATTTTACTCGTTAATATTATAAGTTGTGTTTGATAGATTCGTCCTGTCACTTCGGTGACAAATTGACAGTTGTATAACAAAATATTATTAATTTTACTTTCAAATTGTAGTTACTAGATAAGTGACTTTATTCTATTAAAAATATTGTTACGTAGGTCAATATAGTTCCAATAAGACCATTCAGACAAGTTTTTTCAATACGAGATGAAGTTTTTGTGCAAAAATGGATAGAGCTCTCTATCGTAAGCCTTTTTCTATATCCACAATTTTAACGTCCACATTGATGGTATATTTGGTGCATTAAATAAATGTATATGGGTGTCTTCTATTGCTAGTTTGAAAAATCGAAAATTATGAACATATATGTAGCTGCAGAAGTTTGTTTGTAATAAGGCTTTTATATTTTAACATTATTATAAATTGAGGCAAAGTGTTTTCACCAAGAAAACCACGTGGTTTATCAGGTGTTTTTTAGGTTGCATAAAATATTCCTAATTTTGTCATGTAGTTAATATAAAAAGAGACCAAACTGGCTCGTGTTTGGCTACCAAGGCCTTTCTTTACACATGGATAATTTTATACAAAATATTCAAGTAGGAAATGCATTTGTACTTATAATAATTATGTTTACTATTGAATATCAGCATTGCAATGCTGCATTGTTTCAGAAACGAGAAATGTGTAAGTACTAGTCTAGTTTAGTCGGCAAGTATATCTGTGAAATATACTTATGACTGAAATTATTGAGGTAAATAATAACCTGGTAAGTAAAAACTATCTTCACTGTTTGATATATTGAAAAAAATATTTTTCACAGTCTTTTTAGCTTCCTGCCATTACAAAAGTTTTTACAATGCTTTGTTGGTTTTTGTCAATTTTACTGTCGTTGATTAAAATGGGTATATTTTGATGACAAGAGAATTCGTGGTCATTACAAAAAATATTAATTTATTCTTCATTGCGGCTTCCAAATTGTATATCTTTTTCCGAAAATATAATAATGTTAAGTAAATAACAAAAATTGTTATGAATATTTATTTACCGATTCGAAACCCCTCACACGGGTTCCCGTGAAACAGAATATTAAATGGCACACACTGAAATACATGCAAGACAAACATCCGAACCATAATTTATATGCCGCCCAACTCCTCCTTTGTTCCAACCGTCAAACTGCCAATCTATGCAATAAGCTAACCGCGCAGAAACTAAATTATTAACTTGTACTGACCCATTTTTGCCGGGTTACCGGCTGCCGTGTAGAAAAGACAGGCCACCAGCAACAAAGTCCACTCCATGGTCACCACAATTAAGTCACCACACTTTAGATAAAAAAGAAAAATTAAATTGAGCAATTTTTTCCACGACTGTACTTTTTGTATCACATTTTTGGCCCGGAGCACTTTTTCATCGGTGTCGTAGCACGTGCTACGGCGTAGCGCGGTTTCGTAGAGGCGTCCGCTCCGCGCTACGGCGCCCAGACAACTAAAGCAAGCTATGGCCACGCTTACCAGTCGGCTGTTATTGATTCTTTAAAATGTTATTTTTGGTTTAATATGTTTGTAAAAGATTGCTGTTTGTATTTATTGATGCATCAATTATTTTGAATTATTAATAATTATTTTTGAATTGAGTTAAATTGATTATTTATGGACTTTTGAATGATTAAGTGATCGTTACTTCACGGAAGTGTATTTAAGCGCTTGAAATTAATTACACTTAATTTTAATGGACATTATTTATGTATTATTTACTCCAAATAATGCAGAGTCCATTTTCATGTACTTTAATGCAATTTTCGTAATGATGATTAAAATTAACACTATTTTAGTTTAGTGTTTCATATATTTTATTTCACAATTAAACTAATATATTTTTTTAACCTTTGTTTCTTATTTAATTAATACAAGCACAACAGAAATCTCCTATACACGAGACCGCCGAACCTTTCAATCTCCAGAGCCGTAAATAATAAAGTAAAAAAAATATGAGTCTACCCGTCTGAGTAATATCAAAGTGAGCAGAATATTTCCATCTCCCTATATTAACCAGCTCGACTGCCTCCATGTTAAAATATTAAGCCTATCCAGTCATTTCGCGAAAAAACTTCCGCGTCAAATGAAAACACGGTAACTCCGGGCCCGTCTAAAAAGATATTAAAGTTTGAAATTAAAAAAAGGTAAGTTCCTCGATATTTTGTTTACTGAACGACTTTTTATTTCGCTCCGAATTACTTTGTTGGAAGATCTCGTGGGTAAGTCAAAGCCCGTAGATTGATTACAAGGTTAAGCACCGCTTGGTGCGGTCGGACCGTGGATGGGTGACCATCTTGTCATGACAAGTTCTTCCGAGCTTCAGAAGACACGATAAATGAGTGGGTCCCGGCTGTCATTTAAACATGTTTGTCAGTCGTCACGGGTAGTCAGATACCAGTAAGTTTGACAACCAGTCTTGTCAAGGGGGTTAAGTAACTAGATTGTGTAGATAGGCAGTCGCTTCATGTAAAACACTGGTTCTCAGCTGCATTCGGTTAAACTGGAAATTGGTCCCAACGTAGTAGGGAATTGGCTAGGCAGATGAGTCTTCCGTGTCATTGCCTGATCGTTTTTTTTTCGAGATTACATAGATAATTTTTTTTTGTATATTTTCATATAGTTTCGATTTTCTTTTCATAATGCACATTACATGCCATTTTAATATAGATTTAGCTTCATTATAATAGTGCAAAGCAGTCAAACAGTCAGTCAGTAGTTCAACTTTCATAATAATACTTGCAAATACATGATGAATAACTACATGATATACATATGTACAATATGAAGTACTTGCTTCTGCCAGCGGTTTCACCCGCGTCCCGTGGGAACTACTCGGCACGCCCGGATAAAAAGCCTTTCTCGATAAATAGGCTATCTAACACTAGAAGAATTTTTCAAATCGGACCAGTAGTTCCTGAGATTAGCGAGTTCAAACAAACAAACAAACTCTTCAGCTTTATAATATTAGTATAGATTTGTTTACGAAAAATAATATCAAAACTCGTCTCACAGTTATAACGATGTTCATTATAAACCATGTTTGACTTTGATGTTTTACCTTCAAATGTAATTAAAATACTGCCTTTGTCAGCCATATTGGAAAAGTCTTAAGATTCCTTTTTTTTTGTTTTACTGAAGTCTTTACAGTTTTTAAGAATCAATATTAAAAATGAACCGTGTCAGGCATACCAGAGGGACCACCTAAAGACTAGGAATTTTTAATTTTAAAATCGTTCGCATTGCACCACGACCGACGTCAGAGAATATAGTAGTATGCCATCGCCTTTATTAAATATCGGAGGACACTCATTTGTAAGCTGATTTCAGAATAATATGGGGATATTAAATTTTTGGCGATTTTATTCGGCCCTAAGAATGTTATTATAATGTACTTGGCAATTTGGGTCGGACAGAAAAAATATAATAATAAGTATATACAGAATAATGAATAATAGTTTATCGGGTTTTTTTTTATTGTTATATCTACATGCTATACAGTTTCCATTTTAATGGCAGCAATTTTCGGCAAAATCAAACAAGTAATGTGATTAAAATAAAAATGTTTTAAATATTTTAATTTTTTGATTTTGTGTATACTGGATTCCAGTATAAACAGTAGGTACATTCACCACATTATTTATAAAAAAAAAAACGAAATTCAATAAATCTGAGTACATCCCAGCACCTATCTCAATCTGTCAAAATTTCTTCAATAGGTTTTCAACCTTACCACAATAGTGGAAGGTTAATGTTCGATTGGTAAAATTTTACAGATTTGATTAGGTCGACCTACATAGCTATATGTAGCAATGTAGGTACACTTCATGTCAATAAAACAGACTGCTATCAAATAAAGTCGTACTCTAACTTCTAGAAGAAAAGGGTTCCCGTATCTTGTCCATACAGTGTAAATGTATTAAAGGTTGTTTGTATATCGTTGCTGTGTTTGCTCGTTCTTTGTTAGACTTGGCTAGTGGATCCTTTTTTACTTAGAATCGATTGGAGACGTGTGTTGATAGTTTCTTGACCTTACGCTGTAGGAATTGGCATTTTTCATTAAAATTCTTACTTACTATCTATTAAAGAGAATAACAAAGTCGTTTGTTACAATATACTCTTTTTTACTGAAACTTGTAAAAAGTTTTTTGAAAAACACGGGTATAGGGTCACCGCATACTGCAGACCAAACAGTTGGTCCGTGGGAAGGCAAAAATTTTTTTTAAACAAAATTACCAATCCAATCTAAGTTTTTAGTCCGTCTTATACCCGCAAAATACCTCATCATTGTAATGTGCATACTATCATTCATCTTTATACTGATTAATGAGCACGAACTAACCTATCGGCCGACTAAAAATCTGCAACGTGCCAGAGCTCTAAGACTTACGAAAGTTGATGTTTTGGAGTATTTTTTCTCTTTGCATTTGGGGATTTTGTTATATACTATGTAAGACATATATTTACAAACTTAAATTACTATATTAAAATTATAATATACAAACCAACTTATATAAAATGTCAGCGGGAATCGTGCCCAAAAGGCTGGCCGCAGTAAGACTAATTTCAGTATTAAAAATATAAGAGCTTCATAAACACTCTTGCATTTTGTACTTTATATGCAAAAAATATCATTATATCTACTTGATTGCAATTTGAATATTTAAACGTGTCTATATTTAAAACGTAAGTATTATTTGTTCCCAAAAGTAAAGTATGTACAGTCGACAGCAAGTCAGTGTACCCAAAATCTATCAAATCTGTCAAATTTTAGCAATCGAACATTAACCTTCCACTATAGTGACAAGGTTGAAAATCTATCGTAGAAATTTGTCAGATTGTGGTAACTTGATGTGCTGTCGTCCGTACCATGTAGTTATCAGATTGCCACTTAGTTCGTATATTACCTGGTACCCTATTACCCAATCACTCGTAACCTAAATTCTTGACGAGTACTAATAAACTGTAACTGTTGTGTAAGAAATTACGAGTAAACTGACATGTGATTTTAGTTACGATCCATATATCGATGACTCGTAAACTCGACTGTTTGTGTGTTTACATTTTTGATTTGATTGCAAATGTTATTGCTAGCCGTAAAAAATACAGGTTTGCGTAGCTGTATCTATATGCAGTCTTTTTTGAAAATAAAATATCGAAATTGTGAAAATATTGTGGCATTATTTTTTATGCGTTATCTCTACTCTTTGTACAGACAACAGCACATCAAGTAACCATAATCTGTCAAATTTCTGCAATTTATTTTGAACCTTATCACAATAGCGAAAGGTTAATATTCGATTGGTAAAATTTGACAGATTTTAATAAGTTTATCTGCTGTCGTCCGTACCTAGAAATTTTTGATATTTAGATTACATTAGAATGTCAGTCAGAAAAAAAAACACTATTGTATTTTATACAAATACAGTAATTGATTGTAACTAATTATGACATTACACACTATCTCAAGTTACAATACGGCAGATATTACAAGGTACCGATCGATTTATTGTTAAAAATACTATAGAATTTTGATTTATTACTACACGACTGCGTCAATCTAACCATCAATAGAATCATAAGGACAGATGACAGCACATCAACCTACCTCAGTCTGTCAAAATTACTTCAATAAATTTTCATTCTTATCACCATAGTGGAAGGTTTATGTTCGATTGGTAATTTTTTTCAGATTTGGGTAGGTTTAGTTGATGCCGTCTTAAATAAGAATACCTTTGAAATAACAATTAACTAGGTACCTATAATAACGAATGAAGTGGCTAAGTCAAAGCCGCGCGGATCGATGTTAAGCAACGCTTGGCGCGGTCGGTCCGTGGATGGGTGACCAACTTGTCATAACAAGTTCTTCCGTGTTTCGGAAGGCAGGATAAACTGTGGGTCCCGGCTGTTATTTGAACATCTTTGGCAGTCGTTACGGGTAGTCAGAAGCCAGAAAGTCTGACAACCAGTATTATCAAGGGGTGCCTGCCAGGTTGCCCGGGTAACTGGGTTGTGGAAGGGCAGACAGGCAGTCGCTCCATGAAAATACTAGTTCTCAGCTGCATCGGGTGAGACTGGAAGCCGACCCCAACGTAGTTGGGAAAAGGCTAGGCAGATGATATAACGAATGAAGTCTTATTCCGAGTACTTTGAGAATAGGATCTCTTTCCTTAGCTAATGTTTCGAGTGACTTGCGTTTCGAAGTAACAAAGGCGTTTGGTTTTCAAAGACAGCTGTGAGAAATACATGGCGGTTTCTTCGTGTTGCTTTGTACATATATTCATGTATTTTAGTTTGTGTTTACGTGTATTTTTAAGAATAGCCTCCTTTGTGTTTTAATTAATTTGGTGACAGTGTAGATTAATTTTTTTGAACATGACTTTTTGTTATAACTAATGTTTAAAGAAAATTCGAATACATTGTTATTACTTAAAAAACCGGCCAAGTCCGAGTTGGGCTCGCGCATGAAGGGTTCCGTACCATAGATATATGTACATATATGAAAAATATTATAATTTGCGGTTTCACACGTTTATTGTATGAGGACCTCCTTAATATATTATTTTTTCCAATTTATTGTATTTATTGTTATAGCGGCAACGGAAATACATCATTTGTGAAAATTTCAGCATTCTAGCTATCAAGGTTAATGAGATACAGCGTGGAGATAGACAGACAGACAGACAACAAAGTCTTAGTAATAGGATCCCGATTTACCCTTTGGGTGCGAAACCCTAAAAAAGATTAACAGAAGTTTGATATAATATGTTTAAAAAAATTCGAATACATTGTCATTACTTTTAAAGCGTACATCATAACTTTTTAAATTAATGTTTGCTTAACTATTAATAAATACTATGTATTTCTGTTATTTACTATTAATAAATATTTATATCTACCGTAATAACAGTTAATATTATCAAACATACGTAACACGATCTATTTCTTATCAAATAGCTATATTCTAATTAGTGCTCCATGCCTTACTAATGTCCTATTCACATTAGTACCATATGTTGCTGCAATGAGTTATAACTATACATAGGCACTGTCTAAATGTATGCTAGATAAATATTTCATTAGTAAGGAGACAAAATATATTAAATTGAATTTTCTGTAGGTATTTGAAATATTTAACCGGTCAATTAACATTACATGAGATTGAAAAAATATATTTACAACTAGCTTTTCAGTTTGCAGTCACTCACGATTTTCAGGATAGTATAATTATTTGCTAAGATAAGTATATTCAAGCAACAATCAAACAATTATAAACTTTTCAGTTTTATAATATCGATCAAATTGATAATAACCTTGCTAAAAATATACATTATATATAATTTACTAAACATAATACACCTGAAAAATATTACAAAGTTGTATCAATCGACTTAATAGGCGGGGGTATTTACTAGAAATATCCACTTGACCCCAATATTCTATACTTCTGTTGGTTTGCTTACTAGAAAACAAAAAATAAAGTAGCCCCATACAAATAAGGTCAAATTCCTATTTCAAGTCAGCAAAATAACAAATATCTATACTAATATTATAAAGCTGAAGAGTTTGTTTGAACGCGCTAATCTCAGGATCTACTGGTCCGATTTGAAAAATTCTTTCAGTGTTAGATAGCCCATTTATCGAGAAAGGCTATAGGCTATTTTATCCGGGTGCGTGCAGTAGTTCCCACGAGAAAGCGGGTGTAACCGCTGGCGGAAGCTAGTACAGAATAATGAGAACCGCAAGGTTTAATTGGCTTTCTTTTTCGAGAAAATCAGTAGGTATATTATCGAAGTTATTTGTGAAAAACGCAACATAGACACAACAAAATGCATTGCTCGATGCAATTCCTTAGGGGCGTTTCCATCATACTACATTGACAGAGCTGTTAAAGTACAGACGACAGCAGGTCAACGTATACGAATCTGTAAAATTTTACCATGCAAATATTAACCTACCGCCATTACGATAAGGTTGAAAATCTATTGCAGAAATTTGACAGATCGTGGTAACTTGATGTGTGAAAATATGCATGATATATTGACATGCAACATAATTACTTCAACAAAACGGAGTACAGGAATAAAGAAATAAATAATTTTATTATTCAAATAAATATTTTATTATTCAGCCACTAACAAATAGGTTTTGTCAGAAATAGTCAAACATCAATCTTTCCACACTCATGCATTTCTATGTCTATACAAATATAAACCTGTATACTTTATAATACCATACTTAAAATTACATTTTGTGCTTTATTTATTAAAGAGGAAATATTTTTATTTTTGTTTGTTTTAACAACTTAAAGCATTAAGGCTCCGAAACATTTAAGTCTAGTCTAGTCTTTCCAATAGGAAACTAGACTATCCTTTTTTTATAGANTATTTGACACAGCAGTGAGGTCAAGATTTTCTAACGCACGAACTTGCGCTCTGGTTTTGTATTACTTTTTTGTGGTCGGAAGTCCACGTAAATGATTATTTTTCTCTTGTTTACAGGAAGGGTCTATTTTTAATTTTTTAATTTTTTTTTCGATGGGAAATCATCAGTACGACCCCTCCCGCTGTGGGTGACAGCGGGAGGGAGTGTCAGACTGTTACTGACTAAAACCCACCGTGTTCCTTCGGAAGCCCTTTGTGTGCCAGGGCCGCGGTAACTCTTTCGAACAACCCGCAGCCCCGAAACAACCCGCAGCCCCGAAACTAGACTGACCTCAAGTAACATAGGCTATATTTTGTCCTAGAACAGGAAGAAGTTACCCCAGGAAACGGACAAAACTGCGCGAAAACAGCTCATATAATAAACTGGTTTCTGCCAGCGGTTTCACCCGCGACCCGTAGGAAATACTCGACGCAACCAGATAAAAAGTAGCTTATAGCCTTCCTCGATAAATAGGCTATCTAACACTGAAAGAATTATTCAAATCGGACCAATAGTTCCTGAGATTAGCACGTTCAAACAAACAAACTCTTCAGCTTTATAATATTAGTATAGATATAAAGTTGAATTACAGAAATTCAATTTGCAACAAAACAATGATATAATCAGTGACAATTTGCAGCAATCGGATAGGTTGACAGATGTCCACGTAAAACAGGCCACATAAACTCATTCTACTGAACGACGCCCGGTGTAAACGTTGTATGTTCCTACATAATCTTTTTTCTTCAACTGTAAAAGAAATTGAAATAATGTTATTTATTAGAAAATTAGCAGAGCACCTGCATATATAGTAACAGCGTTTATACATCAGTGGATTTGCCGCTCGGGTTTTCCACGCTATGTCGCTCGGTTCGTTCAAACAGTCCCAACGACAAAAATCAGCTAGTGGGAAAGCATTATAAAGGGAAACAATTGACAACTGCTGATGGAAATTACGTTTAAAAACGAGGGAATGATTTTTGCCGCCCAGAATTTATCGCGCGTATACGCTTGGTTTTGCTACAAATGATAAAAATCAACCAATGTGTGAGCGCTGTAAGAGTAGTTTGCGCGTATTTGAATGACAGCAAACAATTGACAACTACCGATAGAAAAAGATGGCACCTGGAACTGAGCGACAGATTATTGCCGCTCGGAATAAGTCGCGCGTATATGTACATTATGTTACGCGCGCCAAAATCCACCAGTGTGAAGTAAACTATTAGCTATCTTTACCTGTACAATCACTCGCCAATAGTAGTACACACGAATCTTGTGCATTCTTCAGTGCATCATAAAACGATGCAATTAGATAACAGAGCGTTGTTTGTATAATCAAACACTTCATCATTGTCATATACAGTATCCCTTGTACGATCGGCATATCCTAAAAAAAACTTCAGATTTTATTAAAACAAGAAACAATTTGTATTCTTCAAAAATCTCCAATTTCATTTTTGAACCAGTCGATAGATTTTTGTCAGTTGGAACCCTTTTCAATGGAATCACACAAAAAATATTACCAAAAGCTTCAATCTATTTGAGAGCTTAAAAGAAGTTTAAAAATCCGGCCAAGCGCGAGTTGGACTCGCGAACGAACGTATCTATTACCTACAACTAGCCAAAATACAGTCATTTTTCCGGCAGCAAACAATAACTTAGTTTTTCATACAAATATATGATTAACAATGTTATTATTTGCGGTTTCACGTTTATTGTATGAGCCCCCCTTAATATTCTTTATTTAATTTTTAGTATTCCTTGTTGTAGCGGTAACGTAAATACATCATTTCTGAAGATTTTAGCTGTCTACATACAGCACGAAGACGGACAGACAGACAAACAACGAAGTCTTAGTAATAGGGTCCCGTTTACCCTTTGTGTACGGAACCCTAAAAGTGGTGACCAATATTGGCAACAGGTTCTAAGCTATTGAAGCATACATTCTACTTTCATACCACATATTTTTGTTAAGCACAAAAAATACTCACAAAATCAGGATTGATTGAATGTAAATTATGTAAAAAACCTATTAACACTTGAACTTTTAACAGGCACACGAAAAATGTCTCCGCTGTTTGATGAAGTATCTGAAACAATTAATAAAATTAAATTTTCTATTACAGCAGTTTCACACTAGTGGTTTTTCCACGATGATCTGTTGAGGGATTGTAAACGTCAACTTTTGCACTGGTAGATGTCAATTGTGTACTGTAAAGGCCCGTTTACACATCGCGATTTCATTGCCCGTTGCTTGCCATTTTATTGCAGCAAGATGCTACTTGCACTGAGTAAACGTAATCGTGCAATAAGTAAATGGTCGCTTGTCAAATATTCCTGCAATAAAATGGCAAGCAACGGGCAATGAAAGCGCAATGTGTAAACAGGCCTTAACGCCCGAACCGAGCGGTGTTGCATAGAAAACCGTTAAGCAAAATCCGCTAGTGTGAAAGCGCTCTCAAATATTGCAATTTTTTTACAAAGAAAAATTTTGTACTTACTGGAAATTTAAAAACATTTTTGAAAACGTCAAAACAGTCCAATATCTGTTCATAAGCCCTCGTCATTTCCCTACAAAGCATCGGGCTCTGCTCATTCCGTAACGACAGCAAAAGTTTCATATTCCACAACACAGTTTTATCCAAGAGTAACTTCATAAAACATATCGCATAAACTATATTATAGTCAGGAAATAATAAGAATAGTACAAAGCAGTTTATGTACCACGGAGGATGCATATAAACTATGTAAAGATAAATAGTTATAAGAGTTTGAAATGCCATCATTATTGCCAAAGCAAGCCAATTTCTGCACACTGCATTTTTAAAACTGGCCTTTTTGCTCAAAATTCTGTGTATGTCTTGAAATATCAGTACTAACTTAACATTATCTTTAGCAGTTACGAAGTATAAAACCAAATTCGCAATAAAACTTAAAGAATAAAACAACGAATCTGCATAACTTGCGAAGTATAAAAACTTGACCGTCTGATACCTTTGTAAATTCTCATCAAAAAGTATGTCAGTTAATCTGTACATCACGATTGTTAGAAACGATATGACACCAAAAAAAGCCACTAAGTCGCTTTTTAAATTTCTCGGGTATATAAAATGGTGGTTGAATTGATATTTTGGGTTCAAAGAGCAAGTTTGCATGATTTTTAGAGGGAAAAATATTGCCCGAACATCTTTGTCTACGTAAGTCAAAAACTGCTTGCAACGTGTTTTACGCTCCATGGTTAACAATAATGTAATAACTGGAAACTTTATTAAGTTAATAGGACGGTCTTGTAAGTAAAGCTTCATTCACTAGGGCGTTCTACTTAGTGTATTTTTATATTCTTCTTGAGTAAAAATATTTCTTGCGGTTTTTGGAAATAAATAAAACACTGGTCCTGCAGCTGCATCTGGTAAGACTGGAAGCCGAATCCAACGTAGTTGGGTTGCTAGGCAGATGATGATTGTTTTTGGAAATAAATACGGTGCACCAATCGACATATGTACGAACAACGTATCTATCTAATACTAGCTTCCGCCAGCGGTTTCACCCGCGTCCCGTGGGAACTAATCCGCGCACCTGAATAAAAAGTTCGAGTACCTTGCTCGATAAATGGGTTATGTAACACTAAAATATTTTTTCATTTTTTTTCAAATCGGACCTATAGTTCCCGCAAACAAATAATTCAGTTTTGAATAATGGTCGTCGTATCCTTGTTAATTTAACTCCAGTATGTCGTGCACCTTATAAATTGTAACTATATTATTTCTTTATCACTATGGGTATTACATTAGAGTATGTCTATCGTTATTGGTAAACTAAACAATGTTACATTTGGGTCATGGGTGTCATGAACTGAAATAATAAATTGAAATTGGACTAATAGTCTCCAGTACCCTATAATATATTAAAGAGGATTTTTCTTTTGTTTGTTTGTTTGTACACTAAAGGCTACAAAATTATTGAATGGATTAGAAAACATATTTCACTGTTAGGAAGCTAGACTATCCTCAAATCACAGGAAAACAGCAAGTTCCTAATATAATCGATAAACAAACAAACAAACTCTACAGCTTCACAATATTACTATAGACATATAACTCTTCATAATAATCCTTGAAACATCTTCCTCCTAAGGATTTAACACCGCTTATTCTCGTACGTGATCCAAAAATATTTTTTATGTTCCCATACGAAGTGAACGGTAGACATACTAAAATTTTATTAGGATTCATTGACTTATCGTAGAGGAATGTGAAGTAAGAATTGCTGAAATAAAAATGTTCAAATACAGTTCCGATCATAGACTTAAAGCCCGTTTACACATTGCGATTTCATTGTCCGTTGCTTGCCATTTTATTGCAGCAAGATGCTACTTGCACTGTGTAAACGTAATCGTGTAATAGGTAAATGGCCGCCTGTCAAATATTCCTGCAATAAAATGGTAAGCAACGGGCAATGAAATCGCAACGTGTAAACGGGCCTTTAGTTTGTGAGAATTACTTACTGATTTCTGTGGTGTTACTTGCGTTTCTGGGGATTTTCTTCCCGTACCCGGACAAAATATAGCCTGTTAATCATGTTAAGGGATAATCTAGCATTGAATACTTTGAGAGATTTTTTAGTTTAAATACTTTAGATACTAAGTTAGGAAGAAGTTTTAAAAAATATGTCCATTTACATCTAGGTCTAGTCTTTCAGAACGTACCCAAGTAAAAGTCGTCAAAAAAGAAATCAAAGAAATTTTGTTCACTTGAAGTAGACTATATACAGGTTCTTATGAAAATTCAAGCTAGTTGCACGGTTCCAAGGAGTTGGTCTCATGGAGAAGAACCGGGGGAAATTCCATGGACACTCTTTTGAAATAATCACCATTTTTTGACGCCTTTTAGTTTTAGTTTTTAGTTTAAGTTTTTTTTCATTAGAATGTTCTGTAAGAAATGTTATTGTAACTATGTTACTGCCAACATTTAAATAACAATAATCACCATATTAACATTTTGTAAGGTAATTTGAGGGTCACATAGGTCATAGTATTGACAAATGACACTCACGTAATACAAATAAACTCCTAATTTAAGTGTCTGAAAGACAGTTTATCAATGAAACATAGGTCATCAGGTCATCCTTAAACATACGTGCCTTCATAACAAATTCAAAGCGACTTCGTTCGGCAAACATCGGGTATCTTCGTATCAGTTCGTAAAATTTTATGTCCTCATACTTTGCTATTGTTATGACGTCATTCAGCGAGTCGTTGTTACAGATCTTTGAATGTTGTCACTTCAAATATTACACGTGTATCGTTAAGTCTTAATTTTGTTTTGATGTGACGTTAAATTAATAATGCCTTTGAAAATTAACTAAACTCATATCCTTACTAATTTTGTATATGCGACAGTAACTCTATCTGTAGGGCTTTCACGCAAAACTACTGAACTGATTTTTATGAAATTTTAAGACAAAATACAGTTAATCTACATTTTATTCGAGTGCGGGAATTAGTTCCTTCAGAACGCGTCTTGAATCGCAAAAAACGGTGTTGTTATAAATAAAATTGTTATTTTAATTCAACTCGTGTATTTTTTACATGAGAAACCATCAAATTGCTGCTAACTAATCCATCATTTTATAATAATTAAACTGAACCAAATGCATTCGTATTGCAGAATAAATAAAAACACATTTAAGTGTACCAAAACCAACCTTATGATAGCTCTATAACAAAAAGTTAACACTACCAATTATCCTTACCTCCCAAGAAGAAAAAAATCAAAGAAACACATCCAGCGACTAACTCAATTTCCCGTGTTCACGCATCACGGTATATCATCCCCATCCCATCCCCCTGATATAAGCTATCCTATAATCACATCACCGTATCAAAGTTCCGGCGCGAGTCTGATTTATACATCCATATATCCTGTCCCTTCATCCACTCATGCAGTTTTATGATTTGTCTTTGTAAATCATTGGTTTGTTCAGTTTGATTTAAGAGGAGTTTGTATAGATGTTGAATTATTGTTTTGTTGATGAAAAAACAATTGTTAAATTGTTTGTTAGTGCTTGGTATAGAAAATATACACATGCTATCACTGAAAGGCTGGACAGAAGATATTAGACCAAGCTATCTGAAAATTATCTGAAATAGCTTCCACCAGCGGCTTCGCCCGCTTCCCGAGGGAACGTTTCCCCGTACTTTGATAAAAAGTAGCCTACATGTTATTCTGATATATCTGCCAAGTTTCATCAAAATCCATCCAGTTGTTCCTGAGATTAGCATGTGCAAACAGACAAACTTTCAAACATACAAACAGACAAATTGTTCTTTTCAAATTCTTACTCTTTTTTCATTTCTAAATAACCCTACATATTTTGTTTTGTAAAAATATTTAATGTACAGACACGATTTTTTTACTGTTTTATTATAGGTATGTATAGATGTTTGCCCAGGTAGCTTTCAGGTTGAGGAAGTTACATAGGCCGTCGCTAGGAGCTTGAACTGGAAACAGACCCCTAGACTCTGACTAGACCGGAAGAGACTAGTTCGGGAAAAGGCTAGGCAGATGATGATATAAAGTAAAAAAAGTTCATCATGTTTGAAGTAAATTAATAGAATGTTTAGACACATCAAAGTTCACATCATCACCTGCCTAGCCTTATCCCAACAATGTTGGGCTCGGCTTCTAGTCTAACCGGATGCAGCTGAGAATCAGTGTTCAGAGCGACTGCCTGTCTGACCTCCACAACCCAGATATCGGGCAACCTGATACCCTTTGGTAAGACTGGTTGTCAGACTTCTGGCTCTGACTACCCATAACGACTGACAAAGATGGTCAAATAACAGTCGAGACTACTTATCGTGCCTTCCGAAACACGGAATAACTCGTTAGAACAAGATGGTCACCCATCCACGGACCGACCGCGTCAAGCGTTGCTTAACTTTATGGTCGATCGATCCACGTTAAAGTTTACATGGTTAATAAACAATCGACAATAACCCTACATTCCAAAAAACAATTGAGCAAAATTTTCAAAGAAATTTCTTTTACGCTATTTTCTACGACTTCCCGAAAACCCTTTAGTTTCTAAATTGGATTTCCAATAATTGCACAAAACATAGTTCTTTAAAAGACGTGAACTTTCATACGTTCATGTGCCCGTAAATAATGGTTCAAAGAAATGCTACTGGACTGGGAAGTCTTTAGACGAACCGTGAAATCTGAAAGGGCTTTATGCATTTTTAAGTAAACATTTTAGCTAATGTACCGTTATACACGGGTCTTTTTTAGGGTTCCGTACCCAAAAGGGTAAAACGGGAACCTATTACTAATACTCCGTTGTCTGTCTGTCTCCAGGCTGTATCTCATAAGCCGTAATAGCTAGAAAGCTGATATTTTCACAAATGATGTATTTCCGTGGTCGCTATAACAGCGAATACTAAAAATTTAAAAAATATATATATAATTATGGGAGTCCCCATACAATAAACGTGTGAAACCGCAAATTATAACTTTGTTATTCATATAAAAAACAACGTTATTTTTTACTGCCCGAAAATTGTTTGTATTTTGGCTAGTTGTAGGTAACAGATACGTTCATTTTTCATAGATAATGGTACGGAACCCTTCGTGCGCGAGTCCAACTCGTACTTGGCCGGTTTTGTAAATTGGCGTAATACTTGACATCGCTATTATGTATTGGAAAATTGGAGTAAAGTTCAAATTCTTCCAAACATTTTCGAGTAATCGCTCACAAACTTATATTATGAAATTTATGAAGGAATTGAAGAGACCTTTCTTTTAAAATCCTATTTTTTGCACAAGAAGCCACGTACTCGGTCTTCGCCACATTCAGCTGCAAACCGCTGTTCTCAAGTAACTCCTTCCACTTGTTAACACGCTGCACCAACCGTCCCTTGTCCGCGTCTGCCAGCGAGATGTCCTCAGCATAAATGAGCAGCTACGGGGGCTGCTCGATAATCTCTGAAGATAATGTCAAATGAAAAAATAAATAACGTATTCAGGAGGTTGGAAATAACAGTACAAGTCGCACAAATTCAGATTAGGAACCTCTTCAAAACAATAACAAAATTAAAAATCTATCTCATCACGAAAATTATTTAATTCTAAAACTATAAATACCTCAAATTACAATAACACCTAATCAAACATTAAAATCTTCATCAACAAAATTAATTTCTTTAAAATTTACATGGAAACTAACCACAAACTTGATTATTCAGTCCACTGGGATAATTAGCCCCACAAACAGACAAACCAACAAACCACTGGATTTAAAAGAGCATTCTAATTTGCCCACAAATAAAGTTAATTAACGGTTTCAGTAGGAAAGCGCGAAACGAAACAAAAATGTGTAGGAATGGAAACGCTACTTGCTAATGTATGCAGCTTTTGATTGCTTTAAATAGAACGTAAAGAAACTGGCTGTTTATTTCAGTAGTTCTCCATGAAAATTAAGGTTGATTTAGTGCAGTCAGCTCGTGGCTAAGTCAAAGCCGCGTGGATCGATCGATCATAAGGTTAAGCAACACTTGGCGCCGTCGGTCCGTGGATACGCATCTTTTCATAACGAGTCCTTCCGTGTTTCGGAAGGCACGATAAACACTGGATCCCGGTTGTCATTTGAACATCTTTGGCAGTCGTTACGGGTAGTCAGAAGCCAGAAACTCTGACAACCAGTCTTACTAAGGGGTGCCAGGTTGCCCGGGAAACTGTGTTGTGGAGGTCAGATAGGCAGTCGCTCCATATAAAACACTGGTTCTCAGCTGCATCCGCTTAGACTGGAAGCCGACCCCAACATAGTTGGAAAAAGGCTAGGCAGATGATAATGAGATAGTGCAGTCATATTACATACTAGCTTCTGCCCGCGACTTCGTACGCGGATCCTGTTGCTTATGCTAGCGACAACAGTTCGATCGATATAGGATATCGGATCCATAATAAGGTTAAGTAACACTTGGCGTGGTAGATCTACGGATGACAGACCATCTTGTCATGACCTGTTCTTCCATAAATAAACAGAGTTTTGACTGCCATTTGACCATCTTTGGCAGTCTTCAGGTAGTCAGAAGCCAGAAATTCTAACAACCAGTCTTACAAAGAGGTATAGGGTAGCGCAAAAATATTTAGTTCTACAGCTGTTTTACCCTATACTTGCAAAATAAACCACCATTACATCTCTGCCTACCCTCAAGTACAACCGTGCTATTAAGTTACACATGCAACAAATATCAAATTCAAAGGTTGACGGCGTTACTTGCGGTGCCGGCCGTACCTGAATCAATTAGGATTCAATTAGTGTAGCTAACGAACTGTAATGACGTGTGTAGGGCTGTGATGACGAATAAATGTGCAGAAACTATGCAACTACGTCTACATAAAATAGAAAGTACCATGACGTATCATCATCTGCCTAGCCTTTTCCCAGCTATGTTGGGGTCGGTTTCCAGTCTTACCGGATGCAGCTGAGAATTAATGTTTTANAGTGCAACCGCCGGTGGAAGCTAGTACATACAAAATGAAGAAGGTGATTAGATACTTAATTAAGTAGACAGTGGTGATTAAGTAGGTATGTATTAAAATTAGCAAAACGTCATCTGCCTAGCCTTCTCCCTACTATGTTGAGGTCGGCTTCCAGTCTCACGGCATGCAGCTGAGTACCAGTGTGCCACATGGAGCGACTGCCTGTATGGTAAGACTGGTTGTGAGACACTCTGCTGACTATCCGTAAAGCAATCAAAGCCTGATTAAGATATTCAAATGACAGCCGGGACCCACCAGTTTATCGTGCCTTCGAAACACGGAAGAACTCGTTATGACAAGATGGTCACCCACGGACCGACCGCGCCAAATGTTGCTTACCTTATGATCGGTCGACGCGTGCGGCTTTGACTTAGCCACGAGCTCTTACGAGAAAATACTCGTACCATGATGTATAAGTATCGGATTTTCATCAGGATATATGACAATTGACTTAATAATAATCTAATATCCCTACACGATTATTTTTCTTATCTCACCAGGGTCTCAGGAGAAGGGGCCTTAGATGCAATAATCGCCCTCGTGGCTTCCTAACAGAATAAGGGTTAATTTGAAATGGCAAGAGTCAGATTCTACCGGTGTGCTGTGCTGTGATGCTCACAAATGTTTCTTCTAGTTTTCTTGCAAACAGAAACTAATTGTCTGTGAACATTTCTAAAATATCCACAAAATTGCAACCTTTCTGTGTGAACGAATTTTCATATTAGCTGGTTCATGCCGATGTAAGCACTTGTTTTTGTTCATGCACATTTCTTCAATAGTTTGTGTGGGATCTTGCCATTATAATCCCTGTCTAAATATAACATATAATATTGGAATTTCATGTATATTATGAACATACCATCAATACAGACAGCCATCCATTTCAGATATTAACCTAGGCAACGAACTGCGCCATACATTAATTAGCGAGGGAGCCGTAATGACCGTATTGTTTCCTGAATGATGTAGTAGCCGTAATAATATATTATTTGGGTATTAGTTTCGACCACCTATAGGAGCAATAGGGATATTATGTATGTTGAACTTCTGTATGAAAGATGGAGAAAGTTCTAGTTAAAAATTACATTAAACTATTATTTTGGTCTTAAAATAAGTCTGTTCCGTGTTACGAAGGATCAAGTTCGTAGGAACGGTCATGTTAGATGAAGTCTTCATTGAAATGTGAAACAAGGTTCTTCTTCCTCGATTCAGTCTTGACAGTGGGGTCGTAGTCGTGGAAGTTGAGGGGGCAGATGAAACACTCCACACGATGCTTCGCCGTTTTTTTCTCGAAGCTATGTATATAGGCTGCTTATGACGATGTAATTTTTTTGGTCGATTTTTTTTCCAATACACGTTTCTTAGAAAACCCAAAAGTGGCATAACTCACAAAAAAAAGTACCCTGTTAATACACAAAAATTTTACACCACAAAATACGAGCATAACTTTCATTTCCTTGTACCGCGAAAAAAACGAAAAAGTACAAAAAACTTCGAAGGTTTTCACATCCATTTTTCCTTAAACGTTTTCCCTTAACACTAGTGACACAGAACTCCAAAGGTAATTAAGATAACGTATCTAAAAGTGAAGTTGGGACAGCCCTATTAATGTTGCAAACGGGGGGACTATTATCAAAGCTATTTCTCGTTCGATAATTGTTCGATATTGAATTTTAGCTGTCGCTCGCAAAGGTTGAAGGTTCTTTATGTCGTAGTTTGATAGCTAATTTGTGCACTTTGCAGTTTGAGCAAATTGCTGTGTAGTTAACTGAAAGTCATTAGCGATTGAGTGTGAAGTATAAAGGCTTTTGGAGTAAGTGTGCTTCGTGTTGGTTAGTGATAGTTCGTGGTAGGTAACGTTAGTGAAATATCTAATTAATAATCTAAGAGACTTGGAGTATACGGTAGACTCAAATATTTGACGTGTGTTTATGTGTAAAGAATCTATAGAATATCTCAAATTATAAAATAAATATTTAATTTGGCTGCAAAACAGTACTCTTTGGACGTCAAAAATTACATAAGAATAGTTCCTACAATTATCCTTTAAATTAAATTTTCCTAACTTTTAACACCTGTGAAACACCCAGCTTAAAGTAACATTATATAATGAGAAAATAAAACCCTTTTTCTTCTAAGATTAAGTAAAAAAAATGTGTAACAACAGAATAGGCACCCAGCAGGTGGCGATACGGTTATTTCAATTAAAAAATTGGTCACGGATCGTGAGTTAAGATTGTAAGGGGTGTTTGAGTTCAACCCCTCAGCTAGTTTAATTAACTTTGAATTTTTATACCCCAATGAAATTATATGACTCTGATAATTGCATTCGCTTCGTAGTAACAGTTTTATTGCTGTTTTAATTTGTGCCAAGACTGGGTGTATTTTATTTTCTCTATTTTAATCATGTTTTTCTACACTTTAATTAATTTTCGTCTTGTTTTGTTTTGTATGGAGCTATTTTTCTTCTAGAAGTTACTTTAATTGGACTTCTTGGATTAATTACTATGAACTCCAGAATTTGATAGAAGGCCCATTTACAAATAATTTTCATGAAATTCCCGTGGAAATTTTATCCGAAGATAGAAAGGAAATATTCCTTATTAAATATTCCTTATTACTTAGTAATGTAAACCAGTTGGTAGGCTTACACGTAGGCATAAGTTAGGGAAAGTTTTATTGTGTTTTTACCGTGTGGAATATCTCAGTAACAGATTTATATTTTACGAGCTTCTGCCAGCGGTTTCACCTGCGTCCCGTGGGAACTACTCGTCGGACCCGAATAAAAAGTAGAATATAGCCTTCCTCGATAAATGGGCTATCTAACACTGAAAGAATTTTTCAAATCGAACTAGTAGTTCCTGAGATTAGCGCGTTCAAACAAACAAACTCTTTAGCTTTATAATATTAGTATAGATAGATACCTATATATATTTTTAGTGAAAAATATAGAGCTTCTAAAGGACAAAGGGCGTTTTGGTACCCCCGTCCAACAGTGTTGATTGTAGTACCATTGCGTAGGTCTTGGCAAGGCAAAAAAATATTATTATGGCGACTAGTCTCAAATCCTTGTCCAATTTGCGTGACATCGACTAATAGGATTTGCCATGACCACTAAATCATCAACATAGATGCAGTTCTTAAGTTCAAACAATATTGAATAAAATCTGGTATGAGTAAAAAAAAACAGGAATGGCTCCGTTTTAGAACGTTTGCTTACCGACTTTATTAAAAAAGACTGTGGAAACCTTTGCAGCTCATACACAACTGTC
>NWSH02000019.1:2028619-2040255 GCA_002382865.2 Heliothis virescens | reverse complement strand
ATTAATAACAAAATTAATTAAAATAAGTCATATAAAATTAATAAAACTCCCCAAACTACCTTCTAGTCTGTTTTCCCTTCGACGTGTCATAGTGTTTGCTAAAATTTGAAAGTTCGTTCCTGTAAAAGTTAGCAATCATTTTCTTGGTAGTTTAACTATCAACTTCGTCATCAAACAGTGATAGAGTGACTGTGTCTTCACATAAATACCACAAGTGATGGATAAACTTGCTTATAGCAGCTTAAGCAATTGTTGCATCTACTTTTGCGTCGTCTATTAATGTCTTGAATTAATTTTTTTTTGCTTTTTTAAATTGGTCGGCAACTTGTGCATTTGAGCCAAGGTTTAACATGCAATATCGCGATAAATAAGCAAACATACAGTTTAACCTTTGTAAGAAGAAATAAAAATATTTTTAAAGAATAGATCGCCCTCACCATCCAACAAGTTCTTCGCGCAGTTAGGTAATACTCTTATCGGTATTCTTGCTTTTTACCAATATATAATGCATTCCCTAATCATTGAAAAAATCAAAATCAAAAAAGTATTTATTCAAAGTAGGCTAAAAAACAGCATTTTTCATACGTCAAAGTTACAGGAAACAGTCCCATAGACGCCCGCGCTTTATATTTTCCTATGTGTTTTTGCTGGAAAGAAGAAGTGGAGCAACAAACTCCCCAGCAGGTGTGTTGTGTTGCTGACACATGTCTGGCTGTTAGATTAGAAGAATCTTAATACAAAATTAAGTTAACAGTCAGTTTAACCTCTAGAATAATTGTTAAATAAGACTGACAGAATTTGTCGACTAGATGGTAATTGGGCACCACTTGTTTGATAGCTAGGCAATCCAATAAGGATTTTTTTTTGTTAATCACTTCATAATTTGACAGACATATTAACGCACTAAACAATGAATAACTAATAATCTCGAAAATTACGTAAAAAATAAAAAATAAACATGTAGCCATAAGTCGCAGCGTAGTACTCGCGCTATTTGTATGGAAAAACTTAAATCGCAAGTCGGCACGGGTTACCATCAATCAATCGAGGTAATATTTTTTTCTAATCAATATAAGGTTGATACGAAACTTTTAAGAAGGTATGCGTAAAAAAATATCGACCTTGAAATTTAAGGGACACCCTAGTGGACATGTGAACCAAAGTTTCAAATGCGACGTTGCCAGCCCAGGTAAATTCTTAAAGAAATTGGAATTCGTAAAAGTGTCCATAGTAAATGGTCAATTTAATGGTCTGAAAAACATGCCGAAGTTAATGTATCACCTCACGAACACGGTGTATTGAACATCGTTATACTTACAAAATTCACGTTTAAAAAAACACTTGTAAAACTAAATATTAAGCAAAACACCCAAAACCGGTGTGAAACAGCCTAAAGCCTCGCTAATGGTAATTTTCTTTACAAACGTAGGCTTTCCCGGACCACGTTCAGACATACCATTAATTATATTTCAGGTACTATAGAAAAACAACTCAGCAATACATCTTATTTTTACCTAAACACGAAGATTAATGACTATTCTTCACTCTGTACAGACGTCAGCACATCAACTTGCCTCAATCTGTCGAATTTCTTCAATAGATTTTCAACCCTATTACAATAGTAGAAGGTTAATGTTCGATTGGTAAAATTGGATAGATTCGGTAGGTCGGCTTACTATCGTCTGTACAAACGCCCCATTTTTCCTTCAAAATCCAAATTCTTTCGAACAAATAAATCAGTGACAGGTGTCTCTGACGTTTCACCCCTCTCTTTCTTTCATCCTCCGTCCCGTTTTAGCATTTAATTAGAATATCCTGGGCTTGAAAATAGCTCGCAATTAATTCAGGAATATTGAAAGCCGAATGTAATTAATTGGTTTTATGGAAAAATAATTTATTAAGGCTCTCAGATTAGTCTTGGCTCGCAGGAGGCACTTAACGTAATTGCTGTTTTAGACTTCTTCGACTTTATGTAAATAGGGTTTTTCTTAAGATCGGGAGTTTAGCTGTGATCTAAGGTCCTATTGAACGTAGTTATTTTAATTAACGATGTTTCGTTTTATACGTTGAAAGATTTCAACATAAAACATCATGAATTAGCAGTTTTATATTCAGTTTGCGTGTTGAGCAGATTCGGGTAGACACAAAAAATACATAGAATTATGTTTTAAATACTGATACTAATTCTCATATTTTTAAGTTTCATATTAACGCTATTCGCGGGTTAAGAACTAGAGTAGCGTAAGGGCAAAATGACAACTTTTCAGGAGAGCCGAAAAACAACTCAAATTCACCTACTTGTATCTTATAGCTTTTGTATGGCAAAATCTGTAGTAGTTACATATCTTATTTTTTTTTATAATAAAGATTTATTTATCGGCTACAGAATAGTGTAACTTTTTGGTCAGTCAAAAAACGGTTTCATATTAATAAAATTTATTTTTCAAAAACTGGTTGACATACGACATAAAAGCTGACTGCATTACTTTAGTTATTTAGTGCCGTAATAGCGTATCCCACCCTTACGTTTTTTTGGCAAGGAGAAAAATGACGAAAGCGTACAAAACATAGACCCATAAGCAGTAACGGTACTTTACGTTTATTTGGCACGAAACAAATCAAGGGAGATACATAATCAAACTTTATGCGTTAATAGCGTATGACTAGATACGTTATTTGAGCGATTACATTGAAGGCATATTCGGTGTCTGAATCGTTCTGTAAATCGAGTTACGATCGTTGTGCTCGTAACTTTTTTGATAAAATAATGTCAAGGTTATTGTAAGTAGAAATACTTCATTTTGGCAATAAACCAATATCTTTTTTTTATATACGCTATTGTTGTACTAAGCAATCTACCCACTACATCGGTCCAATTTTTGGGCACATAAAAAAACGGGCATTAAAAAAGCGAATGGCAAAAAAAAATTTTTTTGCATTTTTGCCCTTACGCTACTCTAGTTCTTAACCCGCGTATTTTTCTTTATACAGACACCACAATACTATGTTACAATAAAATAAATAAGGTATGAAACATTTATCCCCAGCGCGTGTATTGTAAGGGACCGGTCTAAAATAGCCGTGAACTGCATTTTACTTACATTATCAGGAATAAGAATGCCGTAAGCAATACACAAAAACTATGAAATTTTAGTCCGTAAAAGATTCCTTTAGAGTGAAATAATGAAATATTCTTCAGTATAAAAGCGAATACATGTTCCTATCGAAGTCCAAGATAGATCTTAATCGGTGCCGCGATTGACGTTGATAAAATTATCGAGACTGAAATATAGTTCAGACTCGTGTTATATAAACGGCTGATTTCAGTATTGTACTGGTGTTTTCAATATAACCGTGTTTATATAACAGTTGCAAATATAAATGCCATTTTGATAAGACTTTGGTAAAGCCTAGCTTTTTCCAAATTATATTAGGTTGGTGTTTTACATGGATCTAATCTCTAATCTCCTCAAACCAGGTGTCCGGGAAACCCGATAGACTTTGGTACTACTGATTGACAGACTTTCAGACTTCTGACTATCTGTAATCTTTTGAAAATGTGTGTTTTTAAAATCTTTTGCCAATTGAACGTGTCTTCCGAAACATGAGGGTACTACTCATCACGACCGGCCACGCCAAGCGCTGCTTAACCTTATGATCGATCGCTCCGTACGACTGTCACTTATCCACTAACTTTTCAAACACTATAACTCCTTCAAATACCCGTAAAAATCCAAAAAGTGTTTCCTTCACATACCAAAGTAGGAAGTCAGTGAGTAAAAAAAATAACAAAACCTAAGTGGAAAATGACAGTTCTTACCGCGACTCGCTTGATAAAATATTCAGGGGTGTAAAAGCGTTGCGATGTTGTTGTCCCTGGTCCGAGTTCGTAGGTAATTGGTACCGCGAGTGACATACCCCTGCTTGGTAATCATTATGGACACTGGCTTTTTGTTTTCGTTCTGTCTGTGTGTTAAGTATAGGGTGACAATCTTGTGATTTCAAGTTATAGAGACTCGTAAGGTTGAAAATTTTCACTTTTTGAATCCTGTCAAAATTGGTTCAGCAATTGCTAGTGTATTAAGTAACA
Source organism: Heliothis virescens (assembly GCA_002382865.2). Classification (NCBI taxonomy): domain Eukaryota; kingdom Metazoa; phylum Arthropoda; class Insecta; order Lepidoptera; family Noctuidae; genus Heliothis; species Heliothis virescens. The sequence goes on along the minus strand of NWSH02000019.1, from coordinate 2,036,165 downwards.
TTTAGATAGAAAAAAAATATATTATAGTAACTTGATTTTCTAATTAGTAGGTATTATCTTTTATAGTGTGATGGATGACGGTCCCTCATTTGAATATTTTTCTTTCTAAAATTTATGTAGTAAACATAATTAATTAAATAATTTACAAGTTACATATCTTCTACGCAAAATGTGAAAACTATGAATTAAAATAATTTAGGCAATCAATCATAATAAAGTTACTTATGAGTCGTCAGATTCATTATCAAAACATGATTCATTAAAAAGATAATTAATGCTGGGCAGGCAAAAACTGCAGCCTAATGTTACATTACACTTTAATAGCACCACTATTACTAACGATAATAATGTACGCAAAAAGAGCAAAAACTAACTAACTTTTCCCACAATCTATCAAAACTGAAAGCTTTACAAACTAAAACTTAACCATATTCAAAAGGCCATATTACTGAAAGAAATAAAAATTCTTATTTTCAAGCGAAACCATAATACTTTTGAACTAAGAAACAAAACAAGAACTTGTTCAAAATTTTTCCTTACAAAAGTACAGACAGCAGCAGGTCACGGTACCCGAATCTGTCAAATTTTGCCAATCAAACATTAACCTACCACCATTGTGATAAGGTTGAAAATCTATTGCAGAAATTTGACAGATTGTGGTAACTTGATGTTCTGTCGATTGTACATTCGGTCAGAGTGCCTTACAGCGAGGTTTTTCATTCATTCGCCGTGAGGGAAATATCGTCTTTTCAGTGGGGAGGGCGCTTCAAAAGTGAGAGTCACCGCCTGAGTAGTTAGGGGTAAGTTAGCTAGGGTCCGCTGTACAGTGGATGGGAGGGAGTTTCGTGAATTTTGTTTATATTTGATTTATGGGATAGTGGTTGTTGGATGGAATAGTGGTTATGTGTTGTAATGTCGGATGTAAGCGTGACAAGTTGCGTATTTCGGTTTTTTGAGCGTGATTGGCACGCCCGTGATTTCTATTAATTTTAATTATAATCCGCCGTGTTTATACCAACCATTACTGCACAGTTAAATTTTGCATTATATCGATGACTAGCTTCCGCCAGCGGTTTCACTTGAGTGTCCCGTGGAAACTACATCGTGCAACTGTATAAAACTTAACCTATTATAGCCTTCATCAATAATGTTCTATAACACTGCAAGATATTTTCCAATCAGACCAGTAGTTTCCGAGATTAGTGTGCTCAAGCAACCAAACAAACTAACCCTTCAGATTTATAATATTAATATAGATATACCAATACCATTTATTATATTTTAAAATTATCTTTAACAAAACCTATAATACCGCGAAGGTAAAGTAGGCCAGACAACAATGAGTCACAATATATCATCGGATACCATCTCTTGACAGTCTCTTAAGCGTGACCCATTTACCATTATCAAGTGGCTCTCAGCTGAGTAATCTTTGAGATTTTCAAGTTCAGCCTTCAGGCTATTTTAGTAGTATACCTGAATTTCACTTTGAACTGAAGCATGCTCCAAAAAATATTTAATCATTAAAAACACTTATATTTTTTTTTCTCTCAAGAAAATATCATTTATGAGTATTTTTATACGATACACATTTTTGGAAAACTTGTGTTGAGGATAATGACGCAAAGTAAAAAAAAATATATATTTTTGGAGATTCACCCGCTGCGACCAGTCAAGTCAATCAAAAAAAAAAAACACCGGGTTGCACTCCGGGAGTGCTGGCAGAAGTGAAAACATGAATATTAACTTTATGCGTTTTTGATATTTTTTGAGATTATGGAATGAAGAAAGTGCACAACTACTTTTTACTGTCATCATTTGCCCTCGATATTCAGTTTCTCAAAAAATCTTTTGTCCCTATGACTGTGCTGGAAGGTAAACTAAAGATACCCCAACACGATTAAATATAATCATAATTTAAGCACGACTCCATCTATGATTTTGAAGAATAAAAACTATACTCGTACTTTCATACTTGACTAACTACTTGACTGAAAAATTATAGATGGCGCAACACATTTTTTCTCACATGTCTCTCCTCGATTTTGAGGGTTCTGGTTGAGCTAAAATTATTCAAATATATATTTTGAGATTATTGCTGGATGCTAATCTAAAGATACTCCGGCACCATTTCATTTTATAAAATAAAAACCCTAACTCCATCTATGATTTTAAATGATAATTACTAAGCCTGACACTATTGTCAAATTTCACATGTTTGAAACGTCATATCTTACCGACCTGTACTTACGGAATTTCTAAGGAAATTTGGGTTTCACGATTTTGGGTTTCACATTTCGGTCACGTGATACCTGTCGCGAGTTTATATATTTTTCCCCATACAAAAAGTGCTCAACGCCGCTAAAGAAGTTTTCACTTCAAAAAATATTTACATTCTTTTTTTGGTACTATCACTCGGTGTGCCTCAGTTAGGTGAGTCAGCGGTAACCGTACCTCAAGTAGTGCGCGACACTCCGACTTGCCGACTTCAGAACTGCAGCGTCACGCTCTTAGGCACAGTCTGTGAATGTGCACAGATTTCTATAGACTGACTGTTTGAGGGTTATCTTGATTGTATACGAGAAGATACGATGAATCGTGTTTATGAGTGAAAATCCAAAAAATATTTTTTATTTACTCTGCATCATTATCTTCAACACAAATTTTCCAAAAATGTGTAGCGTAAAAAACACTCAAAAATGATATTTTCTTGAGAGAAAATATAATCACCCATCATACCATAGAGGTTTTACCTCGTTATGTATAATTCGATATTGGTTGCAAACCGAATATGTAGAAAATTTTAAAAGTAAGTAGTGCCAGTACTAACGTGACTTTTCTGCTGTTGACAGGTGTCAGTTTTCAAGGGACGACTGACTGATTTCAAAAAACGGTCAGACTCATAGACAGATTGTGATTGTCAGTTGCCTTACAAAAACTAACTTACAATTAAAGATCGTGGTGACTGCTTTAAACTACGGCAAATTATTGGATTGATACGTGAACAATTTTATATGTGAACTGTCTTAACGGAAAGAAACTTTGGCATGCTCTTAGGACTAGATAGTTACCGCTACAAATGCTACAATAACATAAAATAATACAATACTGAACTAAAACATTGAACGATAATACTGTTCATTGTATGTTTGAATATAAGTAAAATTTAAATTAGTCCTGCTACATGTATTTTTTTCTAACAACTCGCTGTTACATCACTTTCCATACTGTTAGTGCCACCGAATGTTTTGTGCAGTTGACAGCTGCCAGTTTTCAAGGAACGACTGACTCCAACCGCACCAAAAAACGGTCAGACAATAACTATTATTTTATAACACAAACGTTAATGTCACCACAATACAATAACCAGAACACCACCAAAGTTCTCAAAACCCACACTAAATCTATACTAATTTTATAAAGCTGAAGAGTTTTTTTTGTTTGTTTGAATGCGTTAATCTCAGGAACTACTAGTCCGATTTGAAAAATTATTTCAGTGTTAGATAGCCCATTTATCGAGGAAGGCTATAGGCTACTTCTTTATCCTACTTTATCCGGGTGCACGCAGTAGTTCCCACGGGGAAGCGGGCAAAGCCGCTGGCATAAGCTAGTAACATACAAGTTCTAAACTCACACATTCAGGAGCTATGTCACGTAGTTAGCACTAACACAGCGTGAATAGAGTCGCATTTCAAAAGCGACCTAGTTCGTTGATACGCCAGTAAGATTGGTTCAGCCCTTAAGGGAACGAATGTGTGTCACGCTTCAAAAACTACTTATAAACCGCGATGTTGTTTGTTAGACGTGACGTCGGTTTTAGTGATGAAAACTTTCATGTATGAATACCTTTTTATTGAAGTTGGTAAAGCATGAAAGTGGATAAAAAACCGGCCAATTGCAAGTCACACTCGCGCACGAAGGGTTCCGTACCATTATCTATGAAAAAAGTACAATAGGAATGGTCAAGTGTGAATTACTTAAGTTGCACATTATTTTTAAGAGATGGCGCTACTAGTATACAATTTTGCAATTATGTAACTAATATAAATCAACAGCCTTAATAATTTATTTTTTTAGTATTTGTTGTTATAGCGGCAACGGATATACATCATCTGTGAAAGTTTCAGCATTCTAGCTATCACGGTTAATGAGATACAGCCTGGAGACCGACAGACAGACAACGAAGTCTTAGTAATAGGGTTCAGTTTTACCTTTTTGGGTACGGAACCCTAAAAATACAGGACAAGCTGTTCCCCATGGTCCCAATCGTATCTCGAAGGAACTTCACGAACCCGGATCAAAAGTAGTCTGTATCTTGATTTCACGCACCCAGATCAAAAGTCGATCATTCCATTTTACCATCGATTCATAGCATTGATTGACAGTCGATCGATTGATCTTGTAACACGCTATGAGATATACTTTATAACAATAATATCATACATAACAATTACTCTCAAGGAAATCAAATTATACCTGCTGTAGAAAAATAAAACACATTTCTTCAAATTAATTTCTAAATATTTAATTAAAAACACTATTGTGTCTATTACGTAAGTTGAGGAATTAATACAATAGAAAATTTTCAAATTATCTATATAAGAATCAAATTGTTATGACAAACAAATTATTAATTAATCATAATATGTTACTCAAGTAAAAAATGCAATTGAAATTAGACCTAATTTCTGCATACGTTAATGCTAATTTTGTTCGAAAATTAAAATGTAGTTACGACGTTTTAAAACGTGATGACGAAACGCCTAAGAATGATCTACTACCGTAAACATACATCACTACATATTAAAACACACTCACACATGCACACGGGCTGTTTTGTTTTAAACTCAACAAAGGTTGTAAATATAATCTTGAGAATTTATTTTACATAATTCATATGTTTGAAATTCAGTATTACGGTAGCATTGAAACCGATCACATACCTATTATATTGTAAAAAATATCATAAAATTCCCATTTGATAAAATATAGTGCCGCCATATTGTTTTTCAAGGTTGTGTAATTTTGTGTTTCGTGAAGATTCGATTACATACCAGTTGAACATTTGTAAATCGAACGTAATTTTTTTCTTTTTATGGACAAGCTGATAGACAATTTGACTTTGAATTTGAAAGTCGAAAATTGCTTTTTAGGTAACTTTTAGAGCTTGTTAAAAAGTATCATTGTGTGCATAGATTTAGCAGAAAAATGCTTTTTTCTGAGATATCACAAAGGCCCAGTGTCACAGGTTTCAGATTAAGTTTTACTAAGCTAACTGGCAGATAAATCCATAGAATTTTCATTATCTGTCCTAAGTAATATATTTTCCATTTTTTTATATTATAATTATATAATGATACTTTTTGACACTACAATAGATTTCTAACTAGAAATTGAAGGAATACCAAACCTAATATTTTAATGCCTAATAATTAAACCCCCACACAAAAAGAGGGGTGTTATAAGTTTGTCTGTGTGTCTGTCTGTCTGTGGCATCGTAACTCCCGAACGGATGTAGTGATTTCTAATTAGTTTTTTTTGGTTAAAAGGTGACTTATGTGCAAGTGTTCCTTGATATGTTTGGTAAAAATCGGTTGAGCCGTTTAAAAGTTGTAGGGGGTGAAAGTGGGGAGATTAACCGAATATCTGCAAATATACTCGGATGGGGTCTCAAATAGCTTTGTATATTCGTTCTTGTGTCGGGGGATTTTTGTTTTTTTTTTTGTACCTGTAAGTAATGAGAGGTCAACTTACCCCAATCTGTCAAATTTTACCAATCGAACATTAACCTTCCACTATTGTGATATGGTTGAAAATCTATTGCAGAAATTTGACAGATTGTAGTAACTTGATGTGGTCTGTAGGTACTGTACAGCTCAACAGTTTAACTCACTAATAATCAGGAACTATAAGTCCAATTTGAAAGATTCTTTCTATGTCTATAGCCAAAATATCAAGGAAGGCTTTTCCAAGTGCGTGAAATAGTTCCCACGGGACGAATAGGTAACTAATGTGTTGTAAAATATTTTATGTAGCTATCATTACACTTATTTTTTTTTAATCATTTATTTAACATATATTTACATTTTTAAATATTTCATAAGATATAAAAAGAAACAAATCATTTAAAAATAGTGTCCCACCGGCATCGGGAACATGGTCCAAGCTACTGGCGTTCAGGGCTCCATAGAGGGAAACCTCCTGACGATGCGTGCCGTGTCCAGAAGTACAGCTCTCTGCATCAAGCGCTTGATCCAACCGTCTAACGAGGGCCTCCTTAGGATTACACTTACATATTAATTATTATTGTATTCATCGCCACAATCTAAAAACGTCTACTGCTAGACAAAGGCCTTTGTCCTAATCGTATTACTACTACATAGAAATTGAAAACAATTGAATAGACAGTAGTTATTGACGGATATTTTTGATTGAATTGAAGGGCTCGTGACTAAGATAAAACCAAAATCAATTATAAAGTTAAGCAACGTTTAGCGCGGTCCGTGTATGGGTGACCATCTTATCATGACGAGTTCTTCCGTGTTTTGGAAGGCACGATAAATAAGTGGGTTCGCTCTCGTTTGAACATCTTTGGTAATCGTTACGGGTAATTAAAAGTCGAAGTCTCGCAACCAGTCTTACCTTTAGGTATCGAGTTGCTCGGGTAACTGGGTTGAGGAGGTCAGATAGGCAGTCTCCCAGTATAGTTGATAATTCTTGAACGAGTGGCTACGCAGATTCATGTTCTTCACGCACACACTTGCAACGTTGTAAGGTTTCAAATTTCAAATAATATTTCTATCATCTTTTCTCACATTTTTCTTTTAACTGAGTGACAAATAGCCTACGCATTAAATTATTTGAAAGATAAGATTTTTATTCAAGCAGTCAATATTGCTTCTATTCCTAATATTTTACCATCGGTCGTTTCGCTTTTGTTTTGCTTACTAAAGATCGAATATTGACATTGGCTCCATACAAATTATGTCAAATTAGAGATAGATCTCTAGTATGTAAAACGACGGATAGATAGAATATTGGAAACGATCGTTTGTAAATATTATGCTGACTTGATCTTGACATTTGCGTGTGACATTATCAAAGTATTACATAAACAAATTCCCGTACGTAATTGTAACAATTTCACATTCTCAATATTCAATTTTGTTGAAGCACAACTACCTGTTTTGAGAACTATATTATTGTTTAATGTTAAGCAAGATTTCCTGATCGCAAAACTGTGTCACAGTGTCATTTGTTTTTCCAGATTTGTGACCTTTTCTTGGCAAGACTTTTGAAAAGTATTTCTAAAATACGATAGTAGGTATACAGAAAATATAATTTATAGTTCACTGGCAAGAAGATTGNTTAAGCAAGATTTCCTGATCGCAAAACTGTGTCACAGTGTCATTTGTTTTTCCAGATTTGTGACCTTTTCTTGGCAAGACTTTTGAAAAGTATTTCTAAAATACGATAGTAGGTATACAGAAAATATAATTTATAGTTCACTGGCAAGAAGATTGAAATTTATATAATTTTAATATTG
>NWSH02000019.1:2007270-2028519 GCA_002382865.2 Heliothis virescens | reverse complement strand
ACTCTCACTTTTGAAGCGCCCTCCCCACTGAAAAGACGATATTTCCCTCACGGCGAATGAATGGAAAACCTCGCTGTAAGGCACTCTGACCGAATGTACAGTCGACAGAACATCACGTCACCACAATCTGTCAAATTTCTGCAATAGATTTTCAACCTTATCCCAATAGTGGTAGGTTAATGTTTGATTGGCAAAATTTGATAGATTCAGGTACCGTGATCTGCTGTTGCCTGTACTTTTGTAAGGAAAAATTTTGAACAAGTTCTTGTTTTGTTTCTTAGTTCAAAAGTATTATGGTTTCGCTTGAAAATAAGAATTTTTATTTCTTTCAGTAATATGGCCTTTNGTGGTAGGTTAATGTTTGATTGGCAAAATTTGATAGATTCAGGTACCGTGATCTGCTGTTGCCTGTACTTTTGTAAGGAAAAATTTTGAACAAGTTCTTGTTTTGTTTCTTAGTTCAAAAGTATTATGGTTTCGCTTGAAAATAAGAATTTTTATTTCTTTCAGTAATATGGCCTTTCGAATATGGTTGAGTTTTAGTTTGTAAAGCTTTCAGTTTTGATAGATTGTGGGTAAAGTTAGTTCGTTTTTGCTCTTTTTGCGTACATATTATCGTTAGTAATAGTGGTGCTATTAATGTGTAATGTAATGTTTGACTGCAGTTTTTGCCGGCCCAGCATTAATTATCTTTTTAATGAATCATCTTTTTATAATGAATCTGACGACCCATAAGTAACTTTATTATGATTGATTGTCTAAATTATTTTAATTCATAGTTTTCACATTTTGCATAGGAGATATGAAACTTGTAAAATATTTAATTAATTATGTTTACTAAATAAATTTTAGAAAGAGAAAAATATTCAAATGAGTTCAAATTCGTCATCCATCAAACTATAAAACATAATACCTACTAATTAGAAAATCAAAGTCACTACAATATAATTTTTTCTAACTGTTACTACACTAACATTGTTGAACCAATTTAGACAAGATTTAAAAAGTGAAAATTTTCAATCTTACGAGTCATTACCCTATACCTTGAAATCACAAGATTATCACCCTATACTTAACACACAGACAGAACGAAAACAAAAAGCCAGTGTCCATAATGATTACCAAGCAGGGGTATGTCACTCGCGGTACCAATTACCTACGAACTCGGACCAGGGACAACAACATCGCAACGCTTTTACACCCCTGAATATTTTATCAAGCAAGTCGCGGTAAGAACTGTCATTTTCCACTTAGATTTTGTTATTTTTTTTACTCACTTTCTTGCTTTGGTATGTGAAGGATTTTTTAAAGATATTTTACGAGGATTTCAAGGTGTTTAAGGAGTTAGTAACGAGTTGATCGATCATAAGGTTAAGCAACGCTTGGCGTGGCCGGTTACGACGAGTTCCTCCATGTTACGGAAGGCACTATAAATCGGCAAAAGTTTTTAAAAGACACATTTTTAAATGATTCACAGATAGTCAGAAGCCTGAAAGTCTGTCAATCAGTAGTACCAAAGTCTATCGGGTTTCCTGGACACCTGATTTTAGGAGATTAAAGAGGCAGTCGATTCACGTAAAACACCAACCCAACATAATATGGAAAAGGCTAGGCTTTGCCAAAGTCTTATCAAAATGGCATTTATATTTGTATTATAACTATTATATAAACACAGTTATATAGAAAACACCAGTACGATACTGAAATCAGCCGTTTATGTAACAGTCTGAACTATATTTCAGTCTCGATAATTTTATCAACGTCAATCGCGGCACCGATTAAGATCCATCTTGGACTTCGATAGGAACATGTATTCGCTTTTATACTGAAGAATATTTCATTATTTCACTCTAAAAGAATCTTTCACGGACTAAAATTTCATAGTTTCCGTGTATAGCTACGGAATTCTTATTCCTGGTAATGTAAGTAAAATGCAGTTTAGGGTTATTTTTAGACGTGTCCCTCGCACTAAGCAGGCTAGGGTTAAATGTTTTATGTCTTATTGATTTTATTGTAAAATAGTCTTGTGTTGTTTGTGGTATAAGGAAAAATAGGGTTTATGTGAAACTTAAAAATATGAGAATTAGTGTCAGTATTTAAAATATAATTCCATGTATTTTTTGTGTCTGCCTGAATCTGCTCAACACGCAAACTGAATATAAAACTGCTAATTCATCATGTTTTCGTTCAAATCTTTCAACATATAAAACGAAACATCGTTAATTAAAATAACTACGTTCAGTAGGATCTTAGATCACATCTAAACTCCCGATCTTAAGAAAAACCCAATTTACATAAAGTCGAAGAAGTCTAAAAACAGCAATTACGTTAAGTGCCTCCTGCGAGCCAAGACTAATCTGAGAGCCTTAATAAATTATTTTTCCATAAAACCAATTAATTACATTCGGCTTTCAATATTCCTGAATTAATTGCGAGCTATTTTCAAGCCCAGGATATTCTAATTAAATGCTAAAACGGGACGGAGGATGAAAGAAAGAGAGGGGTGAAACGTCAGAGACACCTGTCACTGATTTATTTGTTCGAAAGAATTTGGATTTTGAAGGAAAAATGGGGCGTTTGTACAGACGATAGTAAGCCAACCAATCCGAATCTATACAATTTTACCAATCGAAAATTAACCTTCAGCTATTGTGATAAGGTTGAAAGTCTATTGAAGAAATTTGACAGATGAAGGTTGGTTGATGTGCTGACGTCTGTACAGAGTGAAGAATAGTCATTAATCTTCGTGTTTAGGTAAAAATAAGATGTATTGCTGAGTTGTTTTTCTATAGTACCTGAAATATAATTAATGGTATGTCTGAACGTGGTCCGGGAAAGCCTACGTTTGTAAAGAAAATTACCATTAGCGAGGGCTTACGACGATATTGAACAAGTACAAGAGGCGAAGTTTTTAGGTATAACAATAGATAACCAACTTACATGGAAATCTCATGTTGAAAACCTAGCCAAGAAACTGAGCAAATCCGCGTATGCACTGTTTCAACTCTCAAAAAAAGTTAATAGTCAGGCTCTTTTAACAGCCTACCATGGAATGGTTGCTTCCCTTTTGCGGTATGGCATTATTTTCTGGGGGCAGTCTACTGATAGGGAACTAGTGTTTAGGCTGCAGAAGCGATGCATCAGGTCAATGTGCGGACTAAAGACAACTGATAGCTGTGTTCCTTATTTTAAATCATTAAAAATTTTGACACTGCCTTCTTTATATATATTAGAAACGGCTATGTTTGTAAAGTGTAACCCACATATATTCCAAAAATATTCAAAGAAAAAAAATAAACCTATACGCACACAATATGCAAATAAAATATGTCAAGTTAAATGTAAGACAGCACTAATGCAAAAAAGCTTGTTTGGAAATGCCCCACGAATTTACAATAAAATACCTGATGTTGTCAAAAACATGACTCTATCCCAATTTAAAAAGGTATTGTATGAAATATTAATTACAAAATGTTATTACTGTATTGACGATTTCCTTAATGATAATTCACTAACTGACTGATATTATTATTTCTTTTCTGACATTATTTTTGACATTTTTTTTTTTTATTTATCATTACGAACATATTGATACTGGAAAAGATATTGTAAATTCCTTTTGTAAACTCATTCTATTTTTCATTAATTAAAAAAACATAACTGTATTATTTGCATGCCCATTGACGGCAAAATATGGAGAACTATTATTTTATTTAAACATCTATGTATTGACAACCCATGTTTGCAAAGAAATAAATGATTTGATTTGATTTGATTTGATTTGATTTGATTTGATTTGCTTAGGCTGTTTTGGGTATGTTACTTAATAGTTATAGAAGTGTTTTTTTTTAACGTGAATTTTGTACAACGGTGTTCAATATATTTTCTGATGGATCGCCAAAATATTGATAATATAATGTGAACTACGGTAGGTAATGCAAGTTCAGCATTTTGACAGTTCTATTTGGCTCACGTAGACGAAGTCGCGGGCAACAGCTAGTTGAAAATATTACTTCGAAATCAACAGATGTAGCCTGTAGGTAAAGGAAGAGGACATAGTACGCAGCCCCTAAAAAAATGGACAAGTGTAGTGGAATAATATAATGTTTACTTATAAAAAAAGTACTTTTAAATCTTATAGACATACAGATTAGTTTTACAAATATGCCCAGTTCATTTTTTAAACTTGTGCTTGTGGCTAAGTCAAGGCCGCGCGGATCGAAGGTTAAGCAACGCTTGGCGCGGTCGGTCCGTGGATGGGTAACCATCTTGTCATAACGAGTTCTTCCGTGTTTCGGAAGGCACGATAACGTGGGTCCCGGCTGTCATTTCAACATCTTTGACAGTCATACGGGTAGTCAGAAGCCAGAAAGTCTGACAACCAGTCTTACCAAAAGGGTATCAAGGGGGTTTCCCGAGTAACTGGGTTGTGGAGGTCAGACAGGCAGTCGCTCCATGTAAAACACTGGTTCTCAGCTGCATCCGGATAGTCTGGAAGCCGACCCCAACGTAGTTGGGAAAAGGCTAGGCAGATTTTCTAAACATCCTCTCCAAATAAATCATAAGCTTAGCCACATTTCATTCCTAGCTCACAGTGAGATGGGTCATTATATCATTTCTTTCGTATTTTTGTCTCCCAAGTTCCCTTATATGAGGGAGCATATAATTCACAAGTTGACGCTATCTTTTGACGTGTCTGAAGGGATTCAGGGACACACAAGGGACGCGGGATCGCATTAAATAACGGTGTGGCATCGATTATTTTTATCGAAAGCCCTTTTGTGTTTGTAGGTAAATATTATAAATCAGGAGGGTGAATGTTTGGGAAATCAATGTAGGTACAAAAAGTAAAAGTATGTAGGTACATTTTATCGATTACTTCTTACTTCATTCACGATTCTTCGTGTGCAATTAAATAATGAGCTAGTTTGAGAGATGGAAATAATATGGGATAGTTACAAATAATCTTTCTCATCGTCATCGTCGTCATCATCCCTTACCCAATACGACTAAAAATAGAAACCCTTTTGTATTTATAGTCGACGCAACACGTTTTCTTCTTCGTATCCTATCTATATTTATAGTCGACCCAACATGTTTTCTTCTTCCTTAATCTTCTATCTGCTTTCGTTTTAAAAGTTACATTCTATCGACTTTTCCAACTCGATCAATATACAAATTTTTTTGCCCTCAATAAAATAAGGAGCTTTTATTTCGACTCTAAGTTAATTACCACATTAGCTACATAATTGGGAATTTACTATGTCATAAAGTAGTAATTCACAGAACACCATCAATTTCTACCATCAACATAAAAGCAACACACCATAATGAAATAAGCAGCCAGTATCAACATCTCTATGATTATCTAATCAAGAAAATGTCAAGACGATAAAACGTCTGACCTTTCGCCTTATAACTTCATTAGTATCCATAATAAAAACCACCAATTTAGCAAGACCCGTGAAACAAAACAGCATCTTAGTATCATCGGCTCAATTTATGCCAGTGTACTAAATTAAGTATACTAGAAGAAAATATCAGGAGGCCTCGTAGCTCCTGTTTGGTTAACGATGCTAATTTGGGAGATAACGAGTCACGACACGTGTAGATAGTACGTCAATCTTGTACGACAGATAACCGGCTTAGTGAGCGAGGTCCAAGTGATTGACAGCGGAAGGTGGGTCATGAGAACGGCGGTAGATTTATTTATGATGATGTTTAGTTAGTTCTAGAAGGACGTTATTGCAATGTTCTCGGTAATAGCAATTGCGGCGAGCAGTTAACGCTAAGCGCTTACCGCAGATACTTTTTGACATAATGTTCACAGAATAAACGTCAAAATTGTTTCTAGACTTAAGGATTTTTTTGGTAGATAACTTGATGAGATATTTTGCATTTTCTTTTCCTACATCGACTATGTTACAATACTTTTTCATACTAACTAGTTTTTAACGAAGAGTGAGGATGGAGAATTATTCAGTTAGCTTAATACTTTATTTTTTAATACATTTTTTAATGTTGTAATGATTTCCAACGTAAACCATAATATGATTTCGGTGAATAAAGGCCCATTTACACATTGCGATTTCATTGCCCGTTGCTTGCCATTTTATTGCAGGAATATTTGACAGGTGACCATTTACCTATTGCACGATTACGTTTACACAGTGCAAGTAGCATCTTGCTGCAATAAAATGGCAAGCAACGGGCAATGAAATCGCAATGTGTAAACGGGCCTTAAAAGTCCAAGCTGTGAATACCTCTTCTACAGGCATATCTTGGCAACAGTTTGGAATACCAATATACCTATATTCCTCAGCGGTCGCGTGCTTCATGGCCACACACAAGGAAGGATATCCGCTTGTACCTATCGCTGATCAAGCCTGATTGCGCATTACCATGTCAAGCACACGGCTAATGTCTGCTCGTTATCGGTGCTATATATCGTACATATAGCTTATATGTACACACACATGCACACGTCAGTACACACAGAGTAATCTACCGTTAATTATCGGAAACTTCCAGAATTCATCATTGTGTATTATGTATTGTATTTTGTGTTTATGAACTGCTTCCTTGGTCTAGTGGTCGTAAAGCGCGACTGCGGTGCACGGGTCTCGGGTTTGATTCCTAAGTCGGGCTCAAATCGCTTTGTGGTATTTAGAAACTTTTCACAAAACAGCCTGGAGTTTAGAACTTGGTGGTGTTACAACCCCTAGCCTGGGAGGGCACGTAAAGCTCGAAAATCCTCGAAAGCCACAGTAGCAGTCGTAGTTATAATTCCACGTCAGTGGCTGTCAGGCGGATTTGAGAAAACTCTGACACTAGGGCTTGTTACGCGATTAAAAAAACCTGCAGCTCACTCGATAAGAAGAAGATTTTCCTAAAAATAAATAAATATATAAACTAGCCAAAAATCGTGAATCCAATGAAAGTTTTAGTCGATCTAGTACCGGCAAAATATAGCACTTTGTAATGGGTACACTAACGTTCATCTTCATACCGATTTATAAACCCGAGTAAAGTGTTGGCGAACTAAAAGTCTACCTTGTTCGGGTACTCTCACTCTTAACTGTATTGTATGCGAAATTATCTGATAATGAAGTTGAAATAACCATTGCAGCTTTCATCGAAAAAAAATATTATAAAAAAGAAAATATTAAAACTAATGAGAAAAGAATTTTCGCTGACCACAGTCAGGCTTGTTAGTAAAACTCATTTAATTTCGGTTTTCGTTTTTGCCTAGTCGCAACACATTCTATTGTTGAACGCCAAAACCCTGTATACAGCAATTTCGAAATACAATTTCAGCAACAATTATAAGACGTTTACTAGCAACCTTCATGATCACAGATAACCCAGTATCTGCCCTATTTATACGATATTGTACTTAGCTTAAAAGCTTATCGAAATTTTCATAGCGTAAGCATTCAAGGGTAGCGCACCCGAGGTACCCGACTAATGTTTGCATTGGTCGGTCATAATATTTGTTTTATTTAAGTTCAGTTACCATGTTTTCGGATTAAGCAGACCTTTTATAGGGATGAGGTTGTGTTTTTTGTGCCATGTAATATTTTTATGGTTTTATTTTATTTATTTATTTGCCTCGGGCATCTAAGGCCCATAGAAAACACTATACATAAATATTATAACATTAAATTATACAGGGTTACTTGTAATTCGACGTATATCCGGAAGGAGGTAATAGAAGGGCCCAAGAGCAACAAATTAAGCCACTCTTACCTCTGAGCAAAGTTCAGTGGTTTCCGAGATATTCGCAATTTTTGTTTTGTTATGGATGACATTACTACTTAAGTCCTTCATGACGTACTACATTAACGGCCAAATTCACAGGTTTCAGAGAAATTCTAGAGAGCTATCTGAATATATAGAAATGTAATCAAAATTAAAAACATTTCTATGACATTTTTGTCAGATAAGTTATTGAGAAGTTTTAAACACAAATTTGACCAAAACGACTAAAATAAACAAGCTAAAAGCGAAGTGGAGAAGGAAAATCAGAGAACCTGACCCCACCATCTGGGATACATAGCGGGAAAGAGAAATAGAGAGAGATAAAAAAAATAAACAATCTCTCTGTCACACATTTTACTCAAAAATAGATTACCCAAGGTTTTAATTAAAAACTTTGTTCCAAAACCAACATTGATACAAATTAATCCGACGATCCTAAACAAATGTTGGACATAAGTTTGTTTGTACGCTTAGGACGCACCGATTATACAATAGTTTGTCATTTGCTGTTGTATGGCCAATGTTGGTCCTTTGGCATTTGTTTAGATGAGTTTGGTCCTCTAAAGTATTTGGATGTATAAAAATACAGATAAAAAATATTCTAGATTTAAAAAGATATCTGCCCAGCCTTTTCTCATCTACGTTGGGGTCGGCTTCCAGTCTAACTGGATGCAGCAAAGTACCAGTGTTTCATATGAAGTGACTGCTTATGTAGCCTCCTAAACCAGGTTAGGTACCATGGAAACCCTGTATTCTCTGGTAAGACTGATTATCCGACATTCTGGCTTATATGACCACCAGAGATGAACCAACTTATTTTTTTACCTCATGACAAGATCGTCACCCATCCACTAACCACCACGCGTTGCCTAATCTTATTAGTATTCATTTTTATATCCATCGGCTCGTGCGGCTGTTTAATCTTCAGGTTTTTTTTTTCTTCAGCCTATATTGTCCCACCGCTGGGCAAAGCCCAGTCTTCCTTTCCTCTCAATCTGAAGCGTGCTGTGGCCAGTCACCGAGGAAGGTGTCTAAAATCTTCACGCTCTGTGGTCTACCTCTAAGCCTTCTTTCATCGCCAAGAATCAACAATATCCGAGAGAATCTGTAGGTTATTGAAATTAAGTCTTATAATGCAAAGTGTGGGTTGAATAACGATACTATGGAATTCCAAACGCGAATTTGATATTCCATTCCGGAACCTAAAACACTTGGAACCTTTCAAAAATAAGTGCCAAAAGACTTGATTAACAATAGCAAACTACTTCCCTTTAATAAATTCCTCTCTCCAGCTCGAATAGAATCGTCCTTGCTTCAATGGCGTCTGGGAGGACATTTGTCAACATCCTAACAACGCTTCCAACAGGGGAATGCTTTCAAACGATATTGTTTTATTTATTGAGCTTCTGTATCGAAGGACCAATAAATTTTAAGATGGCTTACATTTTAAGATGGATGGAAATAGGTTTTAAGTTTAATGTATTAGCGTTATTGTTTTTTTTTCCCCTATTTTTAGTTGTTCAAGGTTCAGGAGAGAATTACTTCTTGCATCGTATTAAAAAGTGGTGCATGTCCTTTTCCAGATTCTAAACTGTTAATGAATTAAATTCATTCATATATTAATTTATATATTTTGTATAAAACCTGTTCTTTATACCACACAGACAGATTTGTGTTGCTGAGGAGTTTGTTCCACCATTTCTTCTCCCCAGCAAAAACACATAGGAAGTGGTGAAGGGCGGGCGTTTTGGGGGCTGTCTTTTGTTAAATTGACCTTCAAAAAGTGCTGATTTTCAGCCTACTTTAAATAAATAACTTTTTATCTATATCTTTTTATCTTATCATTTAAATCAGTAGTTTTGGTGTGAAAGAGCGAGAAACAAAGTTATTTTCGCCTTACAATGTTAGTAAAAATACCTACTCTGTAATATGCGAGTCGTCACAAAAAATGCTTGATGGAGGATTGAAGGAATATAAAGAATAATATACCTACTTTACTGAGAGAATTCCAGACATACCACTACATATGACTGTTTGTATGTGTACAGCGAACTATGAACCTGTTAATTGGCTGAGCTCGTCCCTCCACACGCTGGTACCTCTCCAAATCTCGAATACCGTGTTACATAGCTTTAGCACCGTTTAAACGATCAATGGTAGCTGTAACGAGTTCTCAGAATCATGAATCGGATAGGTCAAGAGCTGTCGACTAGCAGATCTACCCTTGGTAATATTATATGCGAAATTAATTGTCTGTCTGTCAAAATTACTAAACCGATTCAAATAAAAGGTACAGACGACAGCAGGTCAACGTCAAATTTAACCAATCTAATATTAACCTTCCGCTATTATGATATGGTTAAAAATCTATTGGAGAAATTTTACAGATAGTGGTAACTTGATGTGATGTTGTCTGTACAAAAAAAAAATAGAAACCAAAAGGATATAGGGTAATTTTTATTTACGTGTCGAAAGTAATTATGACGGAACAAGGTTGAAACCGCGGGATAAAGCTAGTATAGAAAATATATGAGTTTGACGTGCCATATATTTTTTGTTGTATAATAATAATATTTATTATCAATCTAACGGTAAGCGAAAATAATTAGGCTTCCCGCACACTGCAGACTAAACAGTCGGCCGACAGTCGGTCCGTTGGTAGACAAAAATTTTTTTTTTTAAGAAAATCGTTTATACAATCGTNGTGCCATATATTTTTTGTTGTATAATAATAATATTTATTATCAATCTAACGGTAAGCGAAAATAATTAGGCTTCCCGCACACTGCAGACTAAACAGTCGGCCGACAGTCGGTCCGTTGGTAGACAAAAATTTTTTTTTTTAAGAAAATCGTTTATACAATCGTTTTTTTCAGTCCGTCTTATACCGAAAATAAACTACATCATTGTAATTTGCATGCTACCATTCATCTTCATGCTGATTTATGAGCGCGAACAAACTATCGGCCGACTAAAAGTCTGCAGTGTGCGAGAGCTCTTAGGGTAAGTTTTCTTTTTCAAATTCGCAGCCAAAAGCTTTATAATATTCAATCATTATTATATACCCACTATCGGTTGGATATACAGTTTCATCACTGACGAGGAACTCTGACAGACGCTGTATAATCCTATCTTAATACTCTGGTTTTACCTAGAAATCGGGTTGCGGTCAGTCGCTTCGTATACTGAGAACTGATTCCATAACCATCTAGTTAGTGGAAGCCGATTTAGATAAATTTAGTTTTGTTGAAAAGTGAAATATAACTGCTATCGAGAATGTGGAAAATAGCAGCGTGTTATGGAATTTGCAACTTAAGCGATTAGTTGAAATAATGACTTCATCTGCCTAGTCTTCTCACAATATGTTGGGGTCGGCCAGTCTCACCAGATGCAGCTGAGTACCAGTGTTTTAAATGGAGCGACTGCCTATCTGACCTCCTCAACCCAGTTACATGGGCAGCTGAATACCCGTTAGTAACACTAGTTGACAGACTTTCTGGCTTACCTAACCTAATTGACCTATTACGACTGTCAAAGATGTTAAGGCCTTGTTCAGATGTGTGAGAACCGCGCGTTTTTCTGGCGGTAACCGCGCAGTTATGTCTGAACGATTACTCAATAACTCAAACAGATAAGAACCGAGCAATTTGAGAATCACATGAAAATCTCGCGGTTCCCGCCGTGTCTGAACGAGTGGCTTCCAAAACACGGAGGAATTCGACAATGACAAGATGGTCATTCACGGACCGTCAAACGTTGCTTAACTTTAAATGCGGCTGTAGCTAAGACTGTTTGTAGTTATATGGATAAAGACATGCTTCCTGAAGACTACAGTAAATTAGTGGCAAGCCCACTAAAACAAAGTGATGTAAATTCCTGAATACTCCGTCAATTAAAAGTTGACGGAACCGGCTGAGGACTGAGGGAGTTTGACATTATACAGTATGCAAATGTGTTCTCTTTCGAGCGCTAGTTGTAAGAGCTGACTTCAAGTTACTAAGTTCAATAATTAAGTCTTTGTCATGCTTGGCTGCGTTTATAAGTTACTAGCTGCCGTTAGGGGTTTCACCCGCGTCCTATGAGAGTATTTTCCGCCTGCGTTATCATTATATGCAAAATATTACTGAAAAACTTCATAAAACTCCATTTAGTAGTTTTTGGCGTGAAAGAGGACCTGGACGTATCACGGAATCTATTTGAATAAACTGTGGTACGTGGAATGTTGTTGCATTGTGTCGTTTTTCCCTTTACTCAAAATTCTTCCGAACCAAAAATAGTCACGTGTAGGGTGTGTTTATAATTTCTACAAAACATATTAATATGTAATTAAAAAACAAATCTTGGCATATCAGAATACTTCTTCAGAAAATATTTCTGGCCTGGTCTAAAACAGTGCAATATACACTTTAGAAAATATCGAAGCGTTCAATTACATTCTTGCTTACACGTACGAACGTATCTTTATACATACTTCCCAAATACATTTTTCAGTAAATACATTAGAAATACATAATATAATAGTCTCGGCTTTGCGACAGAAAGTGTTTACAAAGTGTCTCCTGCGAGACATAGAAACGCTTTTATCTCGATATCTGATACTTTCTCCCTACCGTACATATTGTATCTATAAGTAGTTAATTTGGAACTGCCTTGTGAAATGTTGTAAAAAAAATGGGAAAATCTTGCGACGATGTTATGTAAAATAAAACACTTCATAGGTCGCCTATCAATAAATTAAAAGCAATTTGTTTCTAGAAGTTTCAGACGCATTCTAAAGGAGACGAACCTATTTTACGACGATTTTTTGGGTAAACTAAGCAAGTAGGTAAATATAAGTAGGTATGGTAATAACCTGTCACTCACCAATATGCATGCCCAGCGCGGTGAGTATAGTCATATCCCCCCAGCTTGGGGGAGGACTTTGGTCAGCTGTGGACGTTTATTGGCTGTGACAATGAATAACCTGTTTCCAATAGCCCATCTCCTTCAGTATAGTTCATGGTAAACACTCTTATGCCTAATTTTACCAAGATCCCCTATACTGCCACCTAAGTATGGGATCCATTACCTAAGAGCTCCCCTTACCCAGCCCCTAAATAGAATATAGTTTCACCTACATTCAGACCCCTAACGATTGGTGAAAACGAAACCGTCTTCTAACGGTCCTCCAAATCTGTAAGGGGATACCGTAAACTCAGGGGCTGTTGGGCATTAATATTTTATCAAAAAATTGTTTACAAGTTTAGATATTCTATAGCTAAAAAACTAGACAACAAACCCAGCCAATTGGAAACTCCTCTCACCACCAAATAATTAACACCATGGGAACTACGTTCGTAATACCATCTAAACAATTACCGGCCAGTATCAACCACTTCGCACAAAGCCAGGTAAATAGACAGCGGGTGAATCCGACAATCCCGCGATCCCGGAATCCCGGGATCACGGTCGCTAATTCAATTAGCGGGACGCGGCCCACTATTACGGGATTGTTACGTCACCGTGATTTATTTGCTTTGGCTACCTTCAAACGGTGAAATGTAATGTTTGTTTTTGGAAGTTTTTGTGTCCTCGTAACATTTTTGGTTTTTGATTTATTTCTTTTCGTGATTAGTCAGGTCCATTATCATTATCTTCCTTCTATTTGGAATGTTATCACCACCCATACTTCTGAAGTCTGACGTCATAATCTCAGAAGTGACATTACTTTAAACCATTTTTAGTGCTAATAGAGGATTCACGGCTAGTTTCATAGTTTCTGTCTAAAGTTCTAGATCTGACAGTTGCCAAAGAAAAATAGTCAAAATCAAAAACATTTTATGGCATTTTCTTCGGATAACTATCTATAAAATCTAGAACCCGTGCGATGAGCTCGTAATATCCATAGTAAGAAATTAAAATAATTTCCCATTTACGGCGTTAGATCTCTAAAACTTGGCAACACATAAATATAATACCTACAAATCGAAAAAAAAATATCAACGCATAGGTCCATTATCATCCCTCACATCTCATGGTACACGAAATTTAATTACTTAAAAAACCATATGAAACCTTCATCAAAATGCATGAAAGATGTAACGGATACCGTATTCCCAGTTCAGGGCGATTGGTAACTGGGAACAGACCCGATTGTAAAATCAATCACAGTTTGTTCTACGATCTCAGTTCGTTAGAGCTGGTAATGAAATTGGACACAAAACGTGCCGCCGTATCTAGCTATTGTCTTTGTTGGGTTGCCATACGTTAGAGTAAAAGTCCCATTTTCATTGGAGTATTTTGGACATCGTGCATCGTTGTGTCTTTCAAGATAACCTCGGCGTTTTATATTCTGCCTGGTACTTTGAGTAGATTTGATTTCAGTTTTTAGAAATAAAACTACTTTCCAAATTGTATCTATGCTGGTTATCATTAAAAGTGGTCAAAATATTATTTTAATTTCTTTATTGTATTAAAAAAAGATATGAGAGCAAAGTTTCCACATATAAAACTCCCAGTTTCAATAGATACGTTTAATCTTCAAGGCTTCTTACTGAAATTATGAAAATAAAAACATATAAATCCTTGCTTATAAATCGTCACGTATCAACTACAAGTATTTAATACTAGCTTCCACCAGCGGTTTCAACCGCGTCACCTATAGCCTTTCTCGATAATTGGGCTATACAACACTGAAAGAATTTTTCAAATCGGACCAGTAGTTCCTAAGATTAGGGCGTTCAACCAAACAAACAAACTCTTCAGCTTTATAAATATTAGTATAGATTCTTTACCTGTGGGATCAATGTTGTCATCATCAGCAATTTCCCGGTTATTGGGTGGTATTGCTGTGAACAAAATAATATCAATTGAAAGGACCATACTCCAGACCGATCAGGTGGGCCAAAATAGTATGCCCAGGCTAACAAACCAGTTTAAAGATTAATGGTAGTACACACACATTGCAATGATCTGGTATTTTGTTAATATAAGAATGGCTTAAAACCCGCGCCTAATCTCTCTCCGTTCGTATCGGATTGCCGTCCCATCGGGTTATGAGAGTGATGGAATAGAGAGTGCACCTGTGTTTGCGCAAATACTTGTGCGCTTTAATATGTCCTGCGTAGCTGGCTGATCCCCTTATATGAGAACAGCCGCCGTGGCCGAAATCATCTAGGACGCCATCATCATCATTACCTTATCCAGTTTTTCTATACAAATAATAATTATATGCATGAAAAGTTTACACACCGTCAACTAAAACGACATCACTTTCTCTCAACACTGGTTTTCTTACGGGCAACTTTTGTCTGAGTTTTCTTTTCCTTTGTGCTCTAAAAATAAAATTGAACACACAACAGTAAATATTTTAATACCAAAAACGTAAAATACAGATAAGACTTGACCTTGTTGACTTGACTTGACCTTATTGGACTCAACCACCTTCTCATAGTCCACAAATCTCAGACATAGAGGCCAATTATACTTCATAATTTTCAAATCATTCTCATTTTGTGGATAACAATAAATCTATGATGAAAAATCATTCTTAATATTACAAAAGCTTAACTTACTTGCGGTCCGGTGATAGTCTGTAATATAAGGGTCATATTAATATTAGCTTCTTATGCATTTAGTTAAAATCACAGCAAATAAAGATAAAGATAAATTTATTTGCAAACATGGGTACAATCAATCACTTACATCTGCACAAAAATGTCTTTCAGGTCATTTGTATCAATATTGCTGTTGAGTGCTGCAGGACGGTCATCTCTGGTCTTATCAACGAAGAGAGATACTTCTTCAGAGCTCACATCATTAAATATATCAGTGTTCAAAATATAAATATGAGTATCATCACCCAGTCTTGCTGTCTTGTCATCGCTTTTTAGAGACTTCAATTTCCCTAATAACTGCTTAGCAAATTTTGCTGCTTGATTCTCAGGTTTTGGGCCTCTAAGCAATTTGAGTAACGGATCGGCTCTCTGACTGTTCTTAGGATTAGAATTTAGATTTTTCAGTTCAAGACCGTTACGGTTTTCGCGGATTTCGAATATTTCGATTTTTGGAGATCCCAAGGCTCCGATGGTTGCGATGAACAGAGAAACTAGAATTAATTAAAAGTTTGATTAAATTAGACGTTTGTATTCAAAAGAAGTGTGAATACCTCATATAACTAAACATGAATTCAAGCACTTTCTGACCCTAAAATAATGTATTCAATAGTTACACTTACATATCCCAAAGAAGAATTTCATTTTATATTCTTGATAATATTCCCAATAGTTCTAAGGGTACATTAGAAACAATAAAATTTCATGTGTTTTATGTTATTTTTACGAGTGAAACCCCACGTTTATCCTATTGAATATCGGTAAATCGTAAAATTTGGAAATTTCATTTATTTTATTGCTTAGCAATTGTACTGTTATTACTATAAGGTTTTTTTATTTCAATTTTATATGTGAAACATAAATTTTATGTTCGTTTTAAGCAAGAGATTCTATTTTCGAAAGTAGGTTTTATTGCTTAGACCTAAACTACGTGTTTCAGGTGCTTATTACACACCATTAAACATACAATTTACTATATACTGTAGTAATTTTGAGTGATCATAAATTACTTTAATATTATGATACTTTAAGTTTGGTACAAAACACATTAACAACAAAAAAATCCCCGTCTAATACCCACTTTCGCAAAAATTATGGGAAAAACTATTAACCTGGCAACATTTTTCTTTCGTTACTTCGTTGACTTTTTTGCCGTCCGTCCTCTGGGAATTAGAAGGTTTAAAACGAACTGTTTCTATTGTGAACTGTTTATTGATACTGTACTGAGATTTTGCAGCATTTCATTGGTAAAATCAAACCCTGAGACGAGATTACACCTTCGTGCGGCATACTGACGAATAGGTAGAGTTACATCTTATCTATTTAGTTACAAACTGTAATATTTGAAAATTTGTAAAATGTCCACGAAACTGCATCCTTTGTGCGTGAAAAAAAAATGGCGTCCAAGGTTGATTGTAGGCTACGGTGACTGTTCTCATATAAAGAGATCAGCCAGGTGCGCAGGATATATTATTGTGCACAAGCATTTGCGCAGACATAGGCGCACTCCCTATTCCCGGCAGGACATATAGTGCACAAGCACTTGCACTCACACAGGTGCACTCCCTATTCCCACACTCTCATAACCCGATGGGTTGTGTGTGATTACGTGCTAGCAAAGGACTTGCGCCGACTCGTACACATTTCTGTTTGCGAACAATTCTAGCACAATCTCACCAATAGGGGCTGTAAAAGTGTTAGCGAAAATTACTTCGGCCCTGAAACGTGTCTCCAGAAGGAATGTGGGTGAATTTATGTCAGTCTTAAACCAATAATAGTGTTTTTATCCACCTACAAGGGTAGTTTTGATTATCCATCATCATAATATAAATATTAAATATTATTATATCTTTAAGAATCTCTCTGTGACATAAAGCGTAAGTTCATGAATTATTAGTAGCAAGCAAGGACAACTTTACATAATATTTGGGTATCACTTGAAATACTCGTTTGACATCCTCAGAGAAGAGAATGCATTTCTTCATTAATTTAGTAAAATCATGATAATTCACTCAGTATTATTCTTCGGGCAAGCAATAATTCCCTTGGGAAATTCACAAAAAATGCACCCTGGTATAATTTTCATAAGGTGTGTTCAATTTATTAATTAAGTCACCAACCCGCATTGAGCAAGCGTGGTGATTAATGCTCAATCCTTCTCTGTGTGAGAGGAGGCCTGTGCCAGTAGCGGGACGATAAAAAGGCTGGTGATTAATTAAGAGGTCTGAATAATTTTAATACTGATTCAATACCAAGAGCATTTTTAATACTGTTTTAATGCAACGAGCATTTCCGTTGTGAGAAAAGTGTGAACATAAATATTTTGAAGTTTTTACAAATAGGTTTTTCATTCCTTGTTACATGAAATAAAATGTCAATACCTTGTGTATTACAAAGCGTAAAAATTGAGTTTCTGAAAAAAAAAAATATTTTTTTGTGAAATGTATTTGTTTTTATCAAAGATTTTATTTTGTACTATTATTTACATTCATTGTATTTAATTTCATTTACAATGTTAGATTTAAAATACATACTTCGAAAAAGATTGTATGAAATTGATTCATTATAATAAATGTAGTACTCGCGTTCCACCAATAGGATTCCTGAAAAATTCGACAATCCTTAAACTGAATGAAATAAATGTCACGTAAATCGGCCAAGAAGTCTGTAAGAATTCAGCGAAATACTTATATTCGAAGTACCAGGTACCAAAACTCGGCGCTCTCGTACATAACCTGTCCCCTTTTAGTATTCAAAGCAAGGACCCTAATATTTTCCGAAAATTTACTCGAAAAGAGCCTGACACCCTTTCATGCAACACAGTAAATACTTCGAATATCTTTATAGTCTAACGCGACACGTCTCATTTCATACAAAAAAATATTCACGGCTATAATTTTCACCGATTCTGTGGAAAAAATCCTTTGTGTACCAAACATTGGAGATTCAACCTTACTCTGAAGAACCTAGAGTACATTTTCGTTTGTTGGTTTCGGTGTTACTTCCCTTTGTGAAGAGGACAAACAACAGTCAACTGTCAGTCTGGATACGCGTAACGTGTAGGTAACACTGATATAGATATGATACGATCTAACGAACTGTAATGCTCGCTGTGGAGCCACATAGATCGCGATAAATTTGCCAGATACGACGTTCGGTTGGAAAATATCGACTGGAGGTAGGTATGGCTCATATTTTCTCGAATGTTCGAGATCGAATGATGTTTTCTTTTTGAAGTACTTAAGAGTAAGAATAAGTGGAATGTTTATGATTTTTGGTGGTTAGTGTTTCCGTTATGCTAAAAGACAACGGTGTGACAGGAGGCCTGTGCCCAGCAGTGGGACTATAAAAAGACTATTAAAAAAAAAGACAACCTTTTTCATGACGACTACTCAAAGAATTTTATAGTATAAAGAACTCATTTTCATATCATCATACCATAGATATAAAAATTATATCTAAAAAAATCAAAATTTCTCTGTCACATTCCAATTCAATAACAAAAATATTTTATGCACTTTTACAGCCTCTTAACCCAAAATAACCACTCATACACACTATTACAAACCAATCATAAAACCCACTTACCAAGCAAAACCGTCACTACCTAACAAGTTTTCGTGACAAGACAAAAGAAAATCACAAATCACACCTCACGCCCGTCATCAATCACCCGCGGGTGTAAAGGCCACACCCTCTATCCTTTCGCATCCCGACCCTGTATCAATTAGGCCGGACTCCGTAAATAAGGCTTGATCCTGATTGTGCCAGCTTTGTTTTCCACATTTCGTCGTCTACCTATTGTTTGCTGTTTTTTATTTTATTTATATGTACTAGGTTTTTCATGGGATTTTGCTTACTTTTCTGGGAAATGGGTGAAAAATTGAGCGTTGAGAAAGAAGGGAGTATTTTTCGAGATGGTTATTTGTGTCTGTAGTATTTATATTTTTGTATCTTCTGTGTTGCCTAACAAAATTTTCGAAATGGATTTGATGAGTTTTGAGTTATTTTTTTGCAATTATTCTTTCAGGTTTCAATATTTCATCTACATATCTATATTTATATCTTCTACTGAAAGTCATCTATATTTTTATTTCTTTATTTTTTGTAGAAAATCGTCAAATGATCTCTCCCACTGTGGATGCAGCATGAGGGAGTGTCAGTCTCTTACTGACTAAACCCACCATGTTCCTTTTGAATCCCTTTGTGTACCAACCCGCGGTCACTTAATCGATTAATCCCGTAGCTCAAATATCATCCATCAGTTCAGCAATTTTCTCGTGTCATACAAACAGACAATCACATTCGAGTGTATATGAGTATAGATATATTTTATTTTAACCCGTAGCTACGTTTGTGAGCGTAATGCGATTCCACTAATGAAAATCCTGTATCATTATTATCGATGTTTTTTAAATACAGCTGGTTTTTTTAGGTTTATTTTATTTGCAGTATCGAATGCCGGGAGCAGTCAGATTTGATTTCGTTGCTGTTCGTGTGTCCATGTGAATACTAAATATTTTATGGGAAATAAAGATCGGGAGTTCCGATGTTTATTTGGCCAGGCTTGTGATTCGAAATGGTTTTAATAAATTTGGTTCGCTTTGAAAATAATGTTTACTAATGAATATTGTACAGACGACAGCCCATCAAGCTGTCACAATCTGTCAAATGTTCAACCTTATCACAATAGTGGAAGTAAGTACAGACAACAGCACATCAAGTTACCACAATCTGTCAAATTTCTGCACTCGATTTTCAACCTTATCACAATGGAGGTGGGTTAACATTTCATTGATAAAATTTGACAGATTCGTATACGTTGACCTGCTGTTGTCTGTACATACCAGAATAATTACATAATTGGTTAATGTTTAGATATTTTTCTGTTTGCAAGTCTGGTTCAACTAAGTTGTGTATAATTGGATATAGTTTCTATTCCTTCTGCATTTCATCAGCTCAATAGGTCATACCAAACGTATTACAAATCAATCAATTCTACCATTAGGCTACCAACAAACCATTCTCTCACAATCACTTACTTCATGTTCAAGTCAAATAGTACTGCAAAATCTAAACAGCTGACAGGATCCCCAAGAGTCCTTGACACAGCCATCCAGCTATAGTGATCTATTAGAATTGGCAATCAGGATTGTTCACAACGCATCAGCCAGCAGTGAGCAGTGCACAGTACATTGTGTACTCTGTAGACCTTTGTGTGGGAACTATTGGTAAGGTCAGCGTTTCAGTACGAATTCATTGCGGTAATATTGTAAGTGTTTGAAGATTACAAGGATTGAAGGGGTTGGTAATTTGGTGAATGATAGAGGAATTATTGTTAAAATCTAGCCTCAGAACTGTGGCGGAAAAACCTGTGTATAAAATCTGTAAATACCGCTAATAACTTTAAAATGGCGGAACTGATTTTGACGAATTAAATCTAAGAACTAGCGGTGTAACATCAGCTTTCATTTTGATAAAACTGCACCTGTAAGAGCTGTCACAGATATATACTCATAAAGATCAAAATTGTAACACCCCTGTATGTGTAATAATTGTGCTGCACTTTTCATGTAAACTCCAACATCAGTGACATACATGAAACACGATTAAAACTTTAAATGTAAGCTTTCAGTTATTAAACTCTGAATAACAAATACGTGTACAAGTCGTCTCCTACTATAACATCTTAAAACCCTCCGCTTTTCTTATGAGACAACGTAAGAACCTACAATATTAATTAATCAGCTTACATTCTCGCGGCAAGCTCTAACAAGAGGTTGCTTAACCCGCTCAATAGCGAACTATAAATCAATTTTCGCGTTAATCGCGTAGTTTTAACTTAGTTCGTAACAGCGATACTGTCTTGACTTGCTGTTCCGACAGCCTGAGGTAC
>NWSH02000019.1:1994504-2005960 GCA_002382865.2 Heliothis virescens | reverse complement strand
GTTTGAAGATTACAAGGATTGAAGGGGTTGGTAATTTGGTGAATGATAGAGGAATTATTGTTAAAATCTAGCCTCAGAACTGTGGCGGAAAAACCTGTGTATAAAATCTGTAAATACCGCTAATAACTTTAAAATGGCGGAACTGATTTTGACGAATTAAATCTAAGAACTAGCGGTGTAACATCAGCTTTCATTTTGATAAAACTGCACCTGTAAGAGCTGTCACAGATATATACTCATAAAGATCAAAATTGTAACACCCCTGTATGTGTAATAATTGTGCTGCACTTTTCATGTAAACTCCAACATCAGTGACATACATGAAACACGATTAAAACTTTAAATGTAAGCTTTCAGTTATTAAACTCTGAATAACAAATACGTGTACAAGTCGTCTCCTACTATAACATCTTAAAACCCTCCGCTTTTCTTATGAGACAACGTAAGAACCTACAATATTAATTAATCAGCTTACATTCTCGCGGCAAGCTCTAACAAGAGGTTGCTTAACCCGCTCAATAGCGAACTATAAATCAATTTTCGCGTTAATCGCGTAGTTTTAACTTAGTTCGTAACAGCGATACTGTCTTGACTTGCTGTTCCGACAGCCTGAGGTACCGGACGCGTATGTTTGAAGCGTAGTGGCAATTTGGGGTGTGGTCTGAAACTTGATGTTGCTTATTCTAATAATATTGGAATATACGTGATGAAATATGTTTTATTGGTATTTCTAATGACAGAGATAAAAGAGTGTCCATAAAGTTTCTTGCCGGACTTCTCCATGTGATCCTGGAACCTATAGAATCGTGCAACTAGCTTAACGTTTCGAAAAAGTTTTTGAGGGTCTATTTAAAAGAAAAATAGTTTGAGTTTGATTCAATATTCATCTGCCTAGCCTTTTCCCAACTATTTTTGGGGTCGGCTTCCAGTCTAACCGGATGCAGCTGAGAACCAGTGTTTTACATGGAGCGATTGCCAATCTGACCTCCAACAACCCAGGTACCCGGCAACCTGGCACCCCTTGGTAAGACTGGTTGTCAGACTTTCTGGCTTCTGACTACACGTAACGACTGTCAAAGATGTTCACATGACAGGCCGGACCCACTGTTATCTGCCTCCGAAGGACGGAAGAGCTCGTTATGAAAGATGGTCCACCCATCCACGGACCGACCGCGCCAAGCGTTGCTTAACCTTATGATCGATCGATCCGCGCGGCTTTGACTTAGCCACGAGCTCTTCCATATTCAATATTGAGTTTGATTCAATATTGCACAGTAAATAGTGAACAGTTTTGTCTTTTTAATGGTGTTAGCACATTAAAAATATTTTTAGGAGGCGAGAATTGATTAATGTTCAAGTTCAACATAATTTTACAACTGTTCCTTGTACTCGTATTTAATAAATAAAACATTGTATCATTTTCTTTATATAAATATGACCAAGTCACAAAAAAATGTGTCTTCTACTTCTCACATTATGACAAACCGTACACGATTTCACCGCAACACCCAACCCTAGTTTCAAAACGCGCCTCCTGTGAAACAGCAACGAGGCTTATCGCTATTCCGCTACAGACTGCTATTCGTTGTTTTAATGAAGTGAATTTAGTGGGAATTTGCTTGTTTTCCTAACAACTATTGTTTCACTTTGCGAATAAAAGGCGCTTGTCTGCCTTTTCATTATTAGTCTGCATTTACTGCAGTGTTGCAGTCGTCAAATTGCTTTGCAGATAAAACTTTATTTATTATTATTATATTGTTTGTTTATTTATTTATTTTTGTCTGAAAATAAAAATAGTTACCTGGTTCGTAACTACAAAGTAGTCAGTCAATACAATGGAATTGAAAAAAATGGAATTGACCCATCTTGGGTCAATTCCATTCTTTTTTCAGTTTCCAGAATTAAATATTGGACTCAGTTTCAGTCGTTAGCTGAAAAGGTTCATTAATAAAGTGTCTAATCACATTATTACCTGGATTCATTCTTTAATCAAGTCTGGACAGACAAATAGATGGAAAACAAAGTAACTATTCAAAATTTTGTTTGAAATAGTAAAAATATGTATATTTCAAAGCTAGGTAACTATTAGTACACCCACATCTAAAACTACAAATCTTATACCAAAAACCGAACTAATGAAATCATAATACAAACGAGATAATTTACAGTTCAATAGCAAGCTATAGAGAGGTCCCTGCAAGATGTAATCAGAACTGCATTCGAGTGCATTGTTATCAGAGGCGAGCTTGCACCCCTCTAACTGCAGCGGTTAATTGTAGGGGTCGAGTGTTCGGGGTGAGTTTTCAGCGGGTGTTAGTACCTACATCTATACTAATATTATAAAGCTGAAGAGTTTGTTTGTTTGTTTGTTTGAACGCGCTAATCTCAGGAACTACTGGTCCGATCTAAAAAAATCTTTCAGTGTTAGCCCATTTATCGAGGAAGGTTGTAGGCTACTTTTATCCGGGAACGCGCAGTAGTTCCCACGGGAAAGCGGGTGAAACCGCTGGCGGAAGCTAGTTACCTATAAAGGTTCTCCGAAGTATGGGTCATAAAGGGGTGTGAACGGGGTCGTTTCCGAACTTATTGACCAGAGAAAGATTGTGGTGTTTATTGGTCAAAAATTTACAATACTTCGAGAGCAAACTCAAGAACAGCTGATTGATTTGGCAGAAAATTTGGATAAAGGAGCTCAACTCAAGAAGGTGCTGTAACGAATTCGCTGGAATTTAGAGGGTATAGAACTTAGAACCAGGAAACATACATATGACTTTTATCTCCCTCTGGTAGTTTTCTGGAGTAGTTCTTATGATGCAGGTGAAACGACGGGAAAATAGCCGGTTAGACAATAAACAAAGAAAATAAGTCACTACTAAGGGAAGAAATAACTCATCCCAAAACTGCATTGTAATCAAAACTTAACCGCTCCGTTAAACAGCGGTTTGAGTGTAAAGCAATTTGGACTGAAGTTAAGTAATAAGTAGGAAATAGTTCTACCAAAGAACAAGGGGCTAATAATTAAAGTGCATTGTTATCAAAACTTCGGTTCAACTACCCTGTGTGTCGGTTGAACGAACTTGTTTGCAAGTTACTGGGGTTTAATATTGACTAAAATAGCCCGGTTTTCGGTAAGATGTTAGTGGTTTTGGCCCTTCGTTTGAAGATTCTTAACACTCGATGCACTCTGAAGAATCGCTTTAGGGTTACGTACCCAAAATGTAGAGCTGGACCCTATTCTTCTAGGCTTCGCTGTCCGTCTGTCACTAGGCTGTATCTCGTGAACCATGATAGCTAGGGAGCAAAATTTTCACAATAACTAAACTAAAAACAAAGGTAAAACACTAATTTTAGAGAGCTACTATACAACTAACGTGATTTTTGAAATAAAACCCTTCGAGTGCGAGTTCTACTCGCACGTGGCTTGTTTTATAATAAACTATTCCGCCAGCGTTTGAATTAGTTTACTGCGAATCTGCTTTATTAGCCTTCGCGATAAATGGGCTATCTCACACTCAATCAATTATTCAAATCGGTTCAGTAATTCCTGAAATTAACGCGTTCAAACAAACAAACTCTTCACCTTCATACAGAAGTCGCTGTTGCCCAAAACTTGAACCAAAATCATAACCGAAGAGATAGTGTAACTGGGACACCTTCAATTGTCTTGCGGGAACCGGGATCATAGTTTGTAGCTGATACACTAGCGTGCAATGTTCCCGGGATTTATGAGAATAAGACGTAGCCGTGTCTTGTAACCTAGTGTATTGTATTCGAAGATTTTGTTGATATTGAGGTGGTTTCTGTTGAAGGAATTGGTTGAGCTTATTTTGCGACTTCTATACTAATATAACAAACAGGGAAACTTTTGCTTGCATCCTAAGCTCTCCGAAACAACTGCACTGATTTCAAAAATTCGCCTTCCTCTCTTCTACAAACTAGCTTGCTGTGCCCATCAGGGTCCATAATTGTGACAACTATACCTAAAATTTCCACCTTATGTACATTATGGAATGCAATAAAAGTTATGAGCATGAGTATGAAATTATTTCACTCTCGGTACGGGAAGTAGATCCCTCTGGACTCGAGTGACACCTCTGGAGAACAGCTAGTATGAAATAAAATTCAAAGACTCATAACTATTTCTATCTTGCTTGATTCCATAAATACAGTGCTTTGATTGGTACATATTTCATATCACGCAAATGCAAAGATACGCTCACTGCTTATTGCTTCGATATACCATAAAGATACGTCAAAATTACTGTTACGGTGAACCTAATACCCTTACAAGGCGATAAAAATAATATCCGAAATCGCGAATAGTTCCAACGGAATGAATGTCCCATCACTCTTTTAAAATGGGCCCAATTTTCTCGATACTGCGTACAGGCACGCATGACCATTGCTTCGTGTATTTGAAATAGGACTTTAATAGATAGAGTTAAGGTTTAATTTTCAGTGCATGCAAAGAAAATTAGAGAAAAATTGAAGTGTGCTAAGCGCAAATCGTGCCCAGCGGGAATTTGAGGAGAGTTATCAATCTTGGTTGGATGATGCTTGGATTGAATATTGCAGGACACGAAATGCATGGCAGGTGCAGTATTTCAATTGAGTTACCTGGGAAATTCGATACCTTTGATGGCTGGCTGTCAGATATTTTGGCTTTTGACGTCCCGTAACAACTGACAAAGTTGTTTGAACGGCATTTTGATCCACCAATTTACCTAACCTTCCTTCCGAAGTATAGAGGATACTCGTCATAATAAAATGGTTAGCGTAGCCATACACGTACTCGAGAGGATCCAGCTGCTGGGACTGGAGGTGGCCTTGCACAAGTCCGAGGTCATGTGCTTTCATGGGCCTCGGAATGCGCCACCTCCAGGATCCCAAGTGATGGTAGGGGGAGTTCACATCGGCGTCGAGTCGACGATGAAGTACCTGGGACTCGTCCTCGACAGCCGGTGGAACTTCGTCGAGCATTTCCGACGTTTGGCCCCCAAACTGGAGAAGGCAG
Source organism: Heliothis virescens (assembly GCA_002382865.2). Taxonomy (NCBI): domain Eukaryota; kingdom Metazoa; phylum Arthropoda; class Insecta; order Lepidoptera; family Noctuidae; genus Heliothis; species Heliothis virescens. The sequence goes on along the minus strand of NWSH02000019.1, from coordinate 2,000,946 downwards.
GCGCTGCCTTCAAGCGGCTCTTGCCCAATCTGGGGGGTCCAAACGCCTCCTGCCGTCGACTGTATGCGGGAGTCATGCGGTCCATGGCCCTTTACGGGGCCCCGGTATGGGCACGTTCACTGCGACTTCGAGCCGCGCACTACTTGAACGTGCCCCAAAGGGTGATAGCCATCCGGCTAATCCGGGGGTACCGCACGATCTCCCGCGAAGCGGCTGGTCTTCTTGCCGGGCTGCCACCGTGGGATCTAGAGGCGAGGGTGCTCTCGCGCCTGTATGATTGGCGCGAGGAGGCACTGCGCCGGGGGGAAACCCCGTTGCCACGACAAGTTGTCGCGCAACGGGCGATCCTCCGGCGCGATCTCATGGTGGCATGGAGTGACCGGCTATCGCAGCCCCATGCAGGGCACGCCACAATAGTGGCGGTAAGTCCCCTCTTTGAGGAGTGGCTCGGGAGGAGTCATGGCGCCCTCACCTTCCGCATGACGCAGGTCCTCACCGGACACGGATGTTTCGGGAGGTACCTGCATCGCATTGGGCGGGAGGTGGCGCCCGGGTGTCACCACTGCGCGGACGGTCCAGAGGACACGGTGGAGCACACTGTGGAGGTGTGTCCTGCCTGGGATGGGCACCGCCGTGTCCTCGTAGCAATTGGCGGCGACGATCTCTCGCGCCCAGCCCTGGTTCAAGCCATGGTGCGGGGCGAGAGGGAATGGGATGCCGTCGCCTCCTTCTGCGAAGCAGTTATGCTAGAGAAGGAGGCGGCGGAGCGGCTGCGAGTCCGCACCGGCCATCCCGGCCGTTGCCGTAGACCTGGTAGACACCACGGGCGTCGGGTGTCAAGAGATGACTCCCGGCCACCGTAGGCGTGGGTCTGTGGGCGGTGAGTTTCGGGTGGCTCATCGTCCTTCCGTCTCCTGAGAGACGACAGGCCCGTGTCGGCGGCGCGCGTTGTTCCACGCGCTCCTCGGAGAGTGTCAGCAAACCCCTGCGGGGCCCACTAGGGCCAGAGCCCGTCGGGGCTGCGGGTTGTTCGAAAGAGTTACCGCGGCCCTGGCACACAAAGGGCTCCCGAAGGAACACGGTGGGTTTTAGTCAGTAGAAGTCTGACACTCCCTTCCGCTGTCACCCACAGCGGGAGGGGTCATACTGATGATTTCCCATCGATATAAAAAAAAAAAGCCATACACGTACCGACCACCCCAAGCGTTTGCTTAACCTTAATGATCAATCAACTCGTGTGCGTGTCAGTTAGTCACAAGCATTTATTCATACCAATATTATATGCGTAATAGATAATAGTGCACAAATCAGTTTATCAATATAATGTGCACAAAAATATTCCTTTTAACTAACACCAACCCGAATCAAGTACCAATAAACAGTTTCAATCTAGAACCCAAAATCTAGCACAATAAATAGCTAGCAATCTAAAATGAGGGGTCAATTTATCTCTGTAGCCTTATCCAGATCTTGTAATCCATGGAGGGACCCGTTTCACCGTATATTTATGTTTGGTCAACGGTTTTTCGAAAATGAAATAGATAAGAGGTCCCTTCCTCGTTATCTGTTGCGTTCGACCGGAGTTTGGGACCCTTTCGAGAAATGCGTTTCGAGTTTTGGGCATATTATTTACTTTTTGGAGTAGGGCTGAATTTGAAATGGAGTTTGGATCTTGGGGTTGTTGTGTATTTTTGGTAGACTGATTGATCTTTATCGATGTTGATATGTTGTCTTATCTATTAGGGAAAGATAACAGTATCAAGAAATACAATAATGAATTAAAAATATTTTTATCCGGGTGTGAGGCATAGTTTATTTATTTATTTATTTATTTATTTGACTCGCTGACCCTTGACACGCTGTTTAATAGTATAAACAAAACAATGACTACGTAACTTTGAAACACCTGATAGCACTCTCACACTAGTGGATTTTCTAGTCAATTCTATACGAGCGACAATGATTATAACCATTATTTATTTAAATATTTCCTTACATGGAAGACTTACAGCTAAAATAACTTAATAGTAGCACAAGATTAGACACTAGAAAGCCAATTACAAGTCTTCACTTATAGGGTCAGCCCGACTTAAAACCGAGCATGAGCATTCTGGATGATTATGTATACCTGAAAACGTTAGACAGGTTTTTTTCTTGTGTAGAATGTGACGTACGTAGAAAAACCGAGCATATACATCATCTGCCTAGGCTTGTCCCAACTACCTTGGGGTCGGCTTCCAGTTTAACTGGATGCAGCTGAGAACCAGTGTCTTACATGGAGCGACTGCCTGTCTGACCTCCACAACCCAGTTACCTGGGCAACCTGGCACCCGTTGATAAGACTGGTTGTCCAGACTTTCTGGCTTCTGACTACCCGTAACGACTGCCAAAGATGTTCAAATGACAGCCGGGACCCACCAATTTACTCTAACCAATTAACTCGTTATGTCAAGATGGTCACCCATCCACGGACCGACCGCGCCGAGCGTAGCCTAACCTTATGATCGATCGATCCGCGCGGTTTTGACTTAGCCACGAGCTCTTCAAAAACCGAGTATATACGCGCGACAAAGTCCACTAGTGTGAATGCTCTGTAAAAGAATGGATATTCCCACTTAACTCAGTGGAATCGATCACGTGTTATCTCCTCACAGATTTAGGATCCAATAAGACCTCTTTTTTCCGAATCTAAGCATTTATCTTCGGAAATGGGATGTATTTGGGACTTCGTTGAGTATTTTATTCGTCTAAATACTATAAAAGATGATTATTGGGGCGGTTTATGGGTAATTTTGATTTGTATATCGTAAATGGATTTTCGGGTAGCTCTTTATTTTTTTGAAGGAATGTTTTCTGTTTTTTTGTATTATGATGTGTTTGTCAATTTAATTAGGTGAATCTTTTCGTGATATACAGACGACAGCAGGTCAACCTATACGAATCTGTCAAATTTTACCAATCAAACATTAACCTACTCGCTATTGTGATAAGGTTGAAAATCTATTGCAGAAATTTTACAGATTGTGGTAACTTGATGTGTTGTCGTCTGTACCATTGAAATTTTTGTTCGAATCTGTAGTAAAATCAAATTCTATCTATTCCTCTTTCAAAGATAAAGACATTTATTCGCCAAGGATATAGTACAAAATTTGACACAAATCAAATATAGATCAAAGACACATCCGAACTGAGGGGCATACGAGTATATAGAAATTAGTTTTCCATTTATAACAAATTGTCATTTAAATACCAAAGTTTCAATTAAGTTTCGTTGAAGCAGTTCTCTCACTTTAAACAGAATTATTAATACTTTTCCATGGTAACATGAACTTAAAGGCCCGTTTACACATTGCGCTTTCATTGCCCGTTGCTTGGCATTTTATTGCAGGAATATTTGACAGGCGACCATTTACCTATTGCACGATTACGTTTACACAGTGCAAGTAGCATCTTGCTGCAATAAAATGGCAAGCAACGGACAATGAAATCGCAATGTGTAAACGGGCCTTTAGGTATTACACCTATTCAAGTAAAATTTTAAAGTACCAACATAACAATAAAACAGAACACCGGAAGCGGCATACGTCGGGCCGCGTGCCGGAAGTGACGGCGAATATTATAAATTCTAGCGGAAGGTTCTAGCGGTTAAATCACACAGAAACATCGCTGTGCTTTAAGTATAATGTATTGCAGTCTCAAGTCTGTACGAATAGAATTATTGCTCTTTGTTCCTTTTATTTTTTTTTCCAAAAAATATGTTTCTTTTTAATATAGAACATTCCGGGCCATTTGTACTTACGTGTAGGTTCCAGATAAAATTCTACATAGCTATGTGATAGATAATGCTGTTGAATAATAGTCAAAATTAAAAACGTTTCTATCGCACTATCTCTCAGATAGTTGTCTATAACTTTATCTAGGACCTCTGAACCTGGGTTTGTGGGGTTAGATAAAATAGTGTGTCAAACCTACTCTGTCTTTTCTAGACACAGTAAAACATATGCCACTAATATCAATATCATTCATCATTACTGGGTACAGACCTCCTTTCACACAGAGAAGGGATTGAGCGTTAATCTCCACGCTTGCTTAACGCAGGGTTGGTTCATCATTCATATTTAGTCATATGTTTTTTAAATGAACTAATAGTAATGAATAGATACTAGCGACACAATTTTTCAATTTGCAACATTAATAAGACTAGAGCATAACACATGCTTTCCAGTAATAAAGTAACCCAACCTAAAAAGATTCCTCTAACCTTCCTTCATAAATAAAATAAAAAACATGCATACTGGTCCCAAAGGACGTCTCCTCAAAAAATAAACAACCCACTACCGCAACATTTTTATGTGAGAAAATTTCTTAAATATACCAACTTGATTCAGTGTTCTGCATTCGCAAATGTGGAAGCGGGTTAAATCACTTGGAAACCAACACTACCTCTGACTGAGAAAACTCCTTGCTGGCTCTCCGGTGAAACGCAAGGCTTTTTAAAAGGAACGCCGTTCGCCTTTCAAATTTCGAATATGTTAGTGACGTTTGTTATTTTTTTTTTCGATATTTATTTTATTCGGAGTTCTTTTGTCGCGGTTATAGTGTTGATGTTTCTTTTTGTACTTAAAGAAAATATAACGCTAACTTCATGGAAGTTACCAGGTACTATTTAAAGCCTGTCTGGATTAATCCTTTTCCTATGTTTGTAACAAAATTTTCTGAATCATAAGGATAGTCACCCAATTTGCGAATAATGTTTTGCTTTACATAATACAAACTTTTATTAATCGCCAGGCCTTTAAAATTATATTTTATTTGAGGGGAAATAAACTAAAATAAGTTCACTTGATATAAGCTTTATTATCGACCAGCAACATTGGTTGTTAGACGAGTGATAGGGAGAAATGGAAGCAAAATACATAATATTGCGCCGACCCCAAATAAAATTGAAAACAGGGCAGTAAGATGACGATAATTGGTTATGATTTTATTATTGAAAAGATTGAGATTACAACACTACCAAGGCTCCTTAACATTTAATAAGAAAGAAAAGTTCTTTACAAATGAAAGTCTTCCTAAACAACAAATTAATACACTGCAACGAACCTCCGCACAACACAAAATTAAAACAGCAAATTTAATTTTAAAATTTTCGCTCTAGCAACACCGAAATAATGGTAGCTCTTATTTAAATTTAAAATCGCGTGCATAACCCTTAACTGGCGTGTTAGCACAATTAAAATAATTCACCGTTTCATTTCTATCTGATATCATAGCCCCAGGAAGTCCTCACTTGCTTCCGCTGAGGTCTCTTGTTTTGATATTACCGAAATTCTATTTTATACCCTACAGGCAAAAACCAACCTTAAATGTACGAAATAAAGTTTAGTTTCCCATGCAGGTGCTTTACCTAATTCATAGTTCAGTTAGCTCGAGTCTAATTTGCAGCAAAAATAGCAGTTTAGATGCGGTAAACTGAACTGAATATTATGTAGATTGAGCTGTTCGTGTAACGTGGGTGTTTGCCTTCGTTTTCTAGAGTTTGCATGTAAATATACGTAAAATACGTATGAATATAGGAAATGTTAGTTCATCGAAGTGAGCAATTTATTTGCGGCATTTAAAAATTAAACGTCTCTCCGGTGCAGTCAGGTTAAAAAATCAAGTACAGACAACAGCAGGTCACAGTACCCGAATCTGTCAAATTTTACCAATCAAATATTAACCTACCACTATTGTGATAAGGTAGAAAATCTATTGCAGAAATTTGACAGATTGTGGTAACTTGATGTGCTGTCATCTGTTTATAGGACTTTCATATTTGCACCTGAGTAACCTACTATTTTTAATTTATTTGTAATTATCTGACGATTTTTCTTGTTATTTGTTTATAAACTCCGGTATCTACATCAGTGTCAGTGTCGCTATCAATGTGCCGTGGCGTCAGCCTTTTCCAGTATCTGTTGCCATTGAATTGTCACATTTACAATCTGGTATCTAATTCAAAGACGCTACGAATCATTTCACTTTCCATCAAGAGTTTACCGTTGTTCTTTGAAAATAACACATTTTTTTAATTATCAGTAACTAACACCTTTCTTCCAATCTCCTTAATTCCATTCTCAGTAGTTCCTCTCAACTAGTCCATATCACGCCATGATTCCCTCACATTCCTCTTAGATTTATTACGCCGACGGCATCGGTCGTGTCCTGAATTTCAATCTACCCCCAGTGGACTGGCTGATTAAATTTTTCAGCATGAAATATATGCCTTATAATACAACATGAGGAGTTCACGAATAAAATTGAATGTGACCACAGAAAATGTGGGTTTAGATTAAATTTTCTGAAGTATGTATGTGTGTTGTAAAGGTTGACTTTATATATTCATATCTTACTTATTCTAGTAATAAAATAAAATAAGTGAATTTTATAAAATTTAAAA
>NWSH02000019.1:1964766-1980716 GCA_002382865.2 Heliothis virescens | reverse complement strand
GGTCATTAGAATTAATCTGGGACACATTTGATGTAGAGGTTTGAATTACGAAAATTGGGTTTACGATGAAAATTTATGGGAGGTTGAGATTTGCCGTATGAGGTCAACAGTCAAAGGTTATTTCAATCTCTAAGTAATATTTTTAAATGTTGTGGTGTTTAGCTGGCTTTCTTCGAACGCTGTGAGACCCATTACTTATCTTCAAAATTTTTTGATTTTGAAAGTTAAATGTGGTCCAAATATGTTATGGCCGTCATTCAATTTAAAAAGACGTAACCCGAGGTATCTCTGAGTAAAACTAGTTGCCTCACATGGCTTATAATTTTTAGTATCGATTGATAGGTTTTGTATCGAAACCATTTTATTTAATTGCATCCAACGTCTGCAGTATTTCGTAGACCTTAGATGATGAGAGTGATTAAATAGTCCCACATATGTACTTCTCCCTAAAAAGTCCTTTCAAAGCACAAGTGCTCCTAAAATATCAAACACAATATAAATCAGGTTCAGGATACACTAAAACACACGTCGTCATATACTATTTATTAGTATAATTTTGTACTTCGGCATGTAACCGCACAACTCCAGAGAAATGCAATTTTAGGCGACTGTCGGAGCATGTTCGCAATATTCCCTTTGAGCTAATTAGCGCAGCCATGTACTACAAATTTTATAATTTGAGCACTAAATTAAAGCGAGCGCAGCCGTAATTTGTTTTATTTGAAAACATTTTTAGTAGAGAACTTGGTAATTCTAAAGAATCTTTTTGTTTTTGTTAATATGGCAATTTGTTTAATAGTTGTGAAAGTAATTAGCATCTATCCTGCACATAATGGCAGGCTAAAAAAAGATTTTTTTACATATTATAAAACTTAAACATTAAGATGCCTTTAAATTAGGCGCAAAAAGTGCTGCTAGCATGTACTGCTGTAACAGCAATAATCAACTTTTGTTAAATAAACAATGAGGCAGCCTTTAATTTTGATTTGCCACAAAATGTCACATGTTTTCGTAGGTATGCGCCCTAACTATAAGTTGAAGACTGAAAATTCCTAATAAGTCTTTTCTTTCAGAAACAACTGGTCTATAAAAAAAACCGGCCAAGTGCGAGTTGGACTCGCGCACGAAGGGATCCGTACCATTATCTATGAAAAAAGTACAATAGGAATAGTCAAGTGTGAGTTACTAAAGTTGCACATTATATCTAATAGATGGCGCTACTAGTATACAATTTTGCAATTAATTAATATAAATCAACAGCCTTAATAATTAACTTTTTAAATTTTTATTTGTTGATATAGCGGCAACAAAATTTCAGCATTCTAGCTAATCATGGTTAATGAGATACAGCCTGGAGACAGACAGACAGACAACGAAGTCTTAGTAATAGGGTCCCGTTTTACCCTTGGGGTACGGAACCCTAAAAAATTGCTCATTTATCGCACCAACTTTTTATCTGGGTGTGTGGCATAGTTCCGATGAAAAACGGGTGAATCCACAGGCAGAAGCTGGCACCTAATTAATATTGTACGAAATCAGCACTTACAGCCAAGTTCAAACCCGAGTTAAAATCTGAACCCCCAGAAAACGATTCCATTTAACCGTTCAACAAACAACTTTAGAAATAGAATCGTAAAGTTTTACTGCTTTCAAGTCAGAAAGTTGATAATTTCGTTATCACTGAAACTTTCTGCGTATCATAAAGATAAGATTTATGAAATTATCCGAAACTTAGTTCCCTTAAAGGTTCAACTAAATCTTTACAATCAAAGTTGGGATGGTGGTATGTGAAATTTGAATTTTCTAGATTGAAACACCCCATTTTTAAGTGAAAACAACACAATGTTGGAATTCATTGAATTTTCTAGTTTTTTACACAATAATACTGTGGAATATACTTTCGCTTGCACTATTCCCGAACTAATACGACCTTCAAACCTTCACGAAAGGAGGATAGGTAATCTGTCAAAGGCAACGCCTTACAGATCCTATGATGTTTTGAGTGTCCATGGTCGGCGATATTTATTGATAGTCTTTTGACGTTTACCTTTTAAAACAAAAAAAAAATATAAAATCAGTATGTTTACAAGTATAACAGATGTTTCATAAAAAAAAACCTGCCAAGTTCCGTACAAAAATCACGTTTTTTGTATGAAGCCCCCTAAAACTCTTATTTGTTATACTTACCTACATATTTTTAAAGTAGTAACAGAAATACATCATCTGTGAAAATTTCAGCTCTCTAGCTAAAATGGTTCACGAGCCTGGTGACAGAATGACGGACACACGGACACCTGGACAGACGGATAGCGAAGTCTTAGTAACAGGGTCACATTTGATCCTCTAGGTATGGAACCCTAACACGGCACGGCAAATGCATACTAAAATTTCCTTCATCATTACAGCCATATAAAATTTAAAAAGAAATACATTCAAGCTAAATAAATAAACAAATACGACAAACAAATGCAAAACAAAAGCTAACGACTTCCATTTTCAAATTTATCACTGGCTGCCTCAATCTCGCGGTTCCAACTCCCGTCTACAACTAATTCGAGATTCGAGTTCATCACAAATGCAGCCTCGCTTATCTTTCCTCCCTCCCAACTTATAAATTTAATGTCCTAAAGGATTTACGGCGGAATTATAAGTTTACAACTTAGACTTGTTAACCCTTACTAAGGGAAAGTAAGAATCGAGTTGGTATGTCGATTCTCGATTGTGATTTCGTGAATTGATGCTTTCCATGTGTCAATCTGCATCAAACAAATTTTTATGTACAGAAAAACTAAATTGCTCCTAGTAAAGTTGGCGCGTGAAATTAATATGAAGAACTTTCAAATATTCTTGGACTTTTTTCCTTGGATTAAAAAAAGGGTTGAATATCAAAGTGTATGTTGACATGATGAGTTTATATGATTTGGACATTTGTATAAAGTACTGTGATTGAGGTTGGCAGGCATTGTAAAAGAACCATTCTCTCTCAAAGGTCAGTTATTGTTGTCAGTGGTCATGCTAATAGTATGGCATAAATATTCAACAGCAAAAGGCAATTTTAACCATAAGATATGATGTAAATTCCTCATGTATTTAATTTAGGTATCCGCAAGAGGATAATGATATGTTTGTCACAAGATACGACAAAATATTTCGAATTCGCGAACAATTAGTAGTTCCCGCCGACATGGCTATGAAATATTGAGTTAGACTTACCAACTTTCTGTGCAGTTAACATCTTCTTATGCTTAATGAAATAAGGTTGATTTTCGAATAGCCAGTGTTCTTAATGTTTTTGTAAGTTGGCCTTGCTGACAGTTGTTTTGTCGGAGTAACTTTAAGTTTAGATGTACAGTTGTTTGTTTTGATACATCATCATTTTCCTTCATCACCACGTTTGGTGATAACTCAAAGAAAGTGCTTGTTTCAAAATAATGGGCGCAGTTAAAATGTTTTGTTTACATTTCTGCGGTCTTGTAAGGTTTGTGAAGGGGATATTAGGTGGGTTTGTTTTTAATTTTATTTAATTTTACATTTTCCTGGTCGTAGAAGATTATGATTATTTTTATTATTATTTTTTGACGACCTCGTTGGCGCAATGGTTACCATGCCGGACTGCCGAACTGATGGTCCCGGGTTCGATTCCCGGAACCGTCAACATTTGTGTGATGAGCATGTTTGTTGGCTGTGGTCTGGGTGTTATAATATGTAGTTTATCAGTTGTGTTAGCACCCATAACACAAGCTAATTAATAGCTTACCATGGGGCTAACCGACCGTGCGTGAAAAAGGTTTCCCGATATACATATATTCCCGATATATATGATAAAAACAGACGCCTTTAAGTTTTTCACTGGCTGGCTTGCATGTTGGTATAATAGTGAGTAATTCATGCCTATACAGCCGCTTATTATCATTGACATTATATTTGTCTACTGTTGAACATAGTCATCACCTATAATATGATTACGCTTGCCTTCAAATAAGTCATGATGTGATACTAAAGTGATTTAGCGATATTCAAACTGTCAAAACAAGGAGTCAAATGGTAAGGTATTGGCAAAGTAATTTGACGAAACTGTGTATTATAATTAGACTATTAATAGTGAAAAATACCTATATTTCAGAGCTATAGTTATGTTTAGTGATCGACAGACATACCTCTCGCTAAACTCTCTTTAGCATACACTAATACAGGCTGTTTTTACGACCCTTAACCCGAATGAGTAAAACATTTTCTTACGTAGCTGTGAGAACATAAAATTAACAGTTCTTTCTTCGCGTTTACAACCTTTTTTCGAAGAGTACGTGTAAGGGTTTTTTAGAGGTATTTATTCTTGAAATTAATTTTCAGGTTTTCTTATTACCACTCAAATATTATAGACGCGAAAGTTTTGATGTGCGGGTGTGTGTGTTGTTATATTTTCACGCAAATGCTACTGAATGAATATTGATGAAACTTCACAATTTTAGATATATATTAGCTTCATATTAGAACTAGCTGTTTTCCCGTAGTTTCTTGTGTACAGATAAAATATTACTCGGGGATAGTGTACCTTTCCGACAGAATTTTTCAAATCCGTTCAGTAATTTCCTCTTTATTTTATTAGTATAAATAAACATATGGGCAACTTTTGATCCGTCTACGGGACGCCAGGAGAAATCGATAGTAACAGCTAGCATTCTATAAAATTCTAGAACATTTTAAAGATCACAATATAATGAGATTTGATAACCTAACAAGCCCTAGGTTCAATGTTTTCTCATATTATCCACTTGAGGGCGTCTGACGTGGAATTTCAATTAAGTTTCACCCAAATACCTAGTCTGTATTATGAGGTTCATATTATAAAGGCTGGTACCGTTTGTATAGATAATTAACCTCTTGAAGGATAGACGTAGGCTTTGTCAAACTATAAAGTGCTCTTAATGAAAAGAATACTACTTGCCTTACTTTGTTTTAACACAATTAATAAAAATAACAATAAAAAACATCATTAGCTGTTTCACTCTTGTTAATATTGGGGTTAGCTTATAGTCTAACTAGATTCAACTGTCTTTTTCGTGGACAGACTGCCTATTTGACATCCTCAACCCAAGTACCTGGGCAGCCCGATTCTTCATGGTAGGACGTGTTATTAGACTAGCTTCTGATTACCCATAAAGGCTTACCAAAATGACATGACAAGTCCAAATGACATACCGGATCCACAATCACAAAAACATATTACATACCATTATTTGACATTCAATCCTACCATAAAACAAAGCAATCCCACGTATCCCTTCAAATATCCGCAATAAACATAACAAATACACATTAAAAGTCTACCAATCGCAATAAAGTACCTACATATATAATTATATGCAAAAACGTCACTTCAACAGGTCTCTTTAAGCCCGGGTTTATGTCGTTTCAGCGGAACAACATGATGGCTAAAGCTCGCTGTTCATGCCACGATTTTGGCGAAATATGTGTGAAGTTTGTGCTTGGAGTATTTTACCAACAGGATATGCCATTACCGTGGTTCTGTTACTGCGATGATTGCCTCGTTGGTCTAATTGTCGCCAAGTAACCTGGAAGTTGGTGATTGATAAACCCGTGCATTATAGAGCATGTGATGTCGATCCTGCCCCTGATCTCTCTCTCGATAGTTTCGGCGTGACGTCCCATCGGGCAGTGAGAGTGAGGGAATAGGGAGCGCAAATGCTTGTGTACTATAATATGTTCTGCCCATCTGGCCGATCTCTTTATATGAGAAAAACCGCCGTGGCCCACAATCGGCTAGGATGCAATTATTATGTTTTTCCCTCTACCAAAGCAATGCGACAACCGGTCGTGGTGCGTTAAGTTTTATGCTTTTGTTTGTGAATTGCATGAGTGAGATATCACAATTTTCTTTTGCATTTTTTCGCCCACCGAGTATCAACAGGCATTTTCGCATAGTGATTTGATGTCTTAGCGGTTCCAGTAGTTTAAATGCTCCAAGCATTTGTGAGATGCCAAAGTAATTTGTTACATGTTATGCAGTTTTGAATATGTTTGTAGTTTAAATGTTGAAATGTGTCTGTATATTTTGTTTGGCGTTTGTAAGGAAATGGTATGACAATAGCAATGGGTTTTGGCGCGTTGTCCATGCGATTCGTGGGTGTCGTAACTTATGTTGGTGTGAAAAATGTAACATGTTAGTTTAGTTGATGTTGTGAGAAATTCATGCATTTACAGAAACAATCGTATAATTTTTTTTTTTTGAGGAATTGTACCCAGTTGGATATTTTTTGAGATTAAGGCTTTAATTAAAGTTTTTTGGGTGTGTGCTTATACCTACTAGTACGTGGCAACCCAAACTACTATGTGAATTTATTTCAAAGCAAAGTTCTTTACCTCTGTATTTTTGCAATAAACTCAAAAACTACTGAACGAATTTTCACACGTTTCTCACCGACAGATTTTTCGTGAGACGCATTTTTGAGTAATGGTAAGTTATAACATTATTTCCAAATATTGACGATGCGGATTACAATGTACAAAAAAACTTCAAAATTTCAAAAAAGTACTACTAATACCTGAAAAATCTAGTCGCAAATGCATGTCAGTCTTTAGCACTAAAATCCTGCGTCAATTCAAACCCTGTGAAGTCTTTATTAGCTACTGACAACAGACATAAAAATTTTACTGTACCTTAAATTTTGTTCAGCTTAATTCCACGTACGCGCGATTTTGATATTGTTCCCTTAATATTATAGCGTTTTTATGTCAAGATTATTTTGTGAAATGTTGCTACTTAAAAATGTCGGTAAAGTACGTAAATTGTGTGAATTATGTAATGATCAGCTTTTGCCAGCGGTTTCACCCGCTTCCCAAGGGAACTACTTCCCGTACCCGTATAAAAAGTAGCCTATATGTTATTCTAGCTATATTACTGCTAAGTTTCATCAAAATCCGTCCAGTAGTTTTTCCGTGAAAAAGTGTCAAACATACACACACACACACATACATTTATCCTCACAAACTTTCGCATTCATTATATTAGTAGGATTATAGTAGGAAGTAGGAAGGATTCTTAATTGTTGTTCCATTTTTTTAAAGACTGCATTAGTTCTGATTGGCATACATTTTTTATGTGGGTAGTGTGCCTATAATGTGGCTGAGGAACGATAACATTACTGCAAAGTTTGGGTAAAAGAAATAATTTTCATTACCTGTAGAAAAAATATGTCAATTAAGCAATCAATAATACCTACTTAAAACTTTCACTTATTTTTTCGAATTTAATACAAGAAGATTCCATTTTTTTTCATAACAAAAAACCACGTACAAATTACCAGCACAAAACAAACATAGACGCAAAGCTCATATTGAAATTATTCAGCAATGTTGGTTCAATTACGTCACATCCCGTTTGGGCCGGACGTGCATTACCCTGCTAACTACCGCTTGTATTATGTACGGCTAGTTTATGAACCGCCGCTACAAAGTTAATGCGGACGGTTATTTAATGCTTTTAACCGCACTACAAGGTTGCGTCGTGCGGTCGGATTTGATTATGAGGTTAATTTTTTGATGTGGGCTGGTGGGCTGATTTAAATTTTTTGGGTAGATATTAAGTTCTTTATAACAGAGAAAATAAACGTGCATGTAAAGAAATAAATGATAATAAGAAAATAATAATTAAATTAATCTGAAACTGCTGCCTGTGCCTTGTACCTAATACTGAAACAGTTTTTAATATCTTACTAGTAGTTCCTGTTATTCGTGCGTTCTATCAAATATAATTAGTATAGATTTTAATCTATGAACACACAAATTTAAATTCAACCACTGCTTGAAATATTTCGTAAAAATAAAATGAAAATTGTTAAATAATGGCATTGCTTTTAGCTTGTATTTGGGATAGCAAACAACGTGTGTTTATTTTATTCAATTTTCAACTACAAAATAAAATTTGGTACCTACACAGAAACGAAATTACCCTTCAACCTGAAAAACAAAAATATACCCTGATCAATACCTACCAGGTACCGTTTTTAGGGTTCCGTACGCAAAAGGAAAAACGGATTTCAATAAGTTCAGTTTCAACTTTGCCTTCCGTCTGTCATCAGATTTTATCTCATGAACTAAGATAGTAAGACAGTTAAAATTTTCATAATAGGTGGAGTATTACTGCCGCTATAACCACATTCACTGAAAACTATAATAAAAATCGTTATTTCAGGTGGCTCCTATACGACAAACATGATTTTTGGCCGTATTAGGTACGTATAATCGTACGGAATCCTACCTACACAAAGCCGAGTCCACCTGGCCGGTTTTCATCAATGAATTAACATCCATCGAACCGTAGCGTGCTTTTATACTTTTCTTTTGATGTTGTCAGGGGTGACAAACACCTTTGTCGACCCCTGAAGCGATCGTAACGGTGTTGTTGTCATTCGAAAAGAAGAAAATAGGTTGATAGCTGTGTTACTGAAAGTAGGTGAAAGGAAATGATATGTAATTTAAAGGTATGGCTGAAAAAGTTTGTTCGTCGTGGAAATCTTTGATAGTTGCTGTTAGTTTAGGAGTTTTTTATGCTTTTGATATGTTAATCTATACTTAGGGCCCGTTTCATAGGCTAAAGTACTAGATAGCTATGAGACGGATTATAACATAGAAAAGTAGTCAACATTAAAAACATTACGCTTACGGCCGGTTACACAGATTCCAGATAGAGTTCTATATAGTTATCTGACGGATAATGCCATAGAAAAGTAGTCAGAATTAAAACTTTTTACAAAAAAACAAAACCGACTTCACAAAAAAACACTGACAGGGATAAAATAAAACTTTTCACATGGCTCTAGAAGTCGGTGTCTGCAGGTCTGTTGACTGTGTTCATTTTGCCACTCCTTACCATGGGACCACCTGTGAAAACACCCTTTCAAACAAAAAAAGAATTTTGAATATCGGTCCAGCCATCTTCGAGTAATCGGTAAACATACATAAAAAAAAGATACGGTCTAATTGAGAACCTCCTCCTTTTTGGGAAGTCGGTTAAAAATCATTTCTATGGCACTATCTGTCAGATAGCTATATAGAACTTTATTTGGAACCTGGGAAACTGGTAGTTAATATCGTGTAACTGAAATGTTTGTTTGCCGCGCTTATCTCAGGACCTACTGGTGTAATATAAAAAAACATTTCTGTGATAGATGGCCCATTTTATCTAGGGAGGCAATAGGCTACTTTTTATCCAGTTGCGTGAAATAAAGTCAGTCATGTTATATTTGTATATTTTGACTAGCGCAAAATCAATACTTACCACATTCATCATCCAGTGTTTTACATGGAGCGACTGCCTGTCTGACCTCCACAAACCAGTTACTCGGGCAACCTGGAACCCCTTAGTAAGATTGGTTATCAGATTTTCTGGCTGCTGAACAACTGCCAAAATGTTCAAATGACAGCCAGGACCCACCAGTTTATCCTGCCTTCCGAAACACGGAAGAACTCGTTATGACAAAGATACTTACCACATTCGAAGCGCAAAATTATTTGAGTATACCTGTATATCAAAAAATAACTTCAAAACAGACTTTGGCATCCAGAACTAAAAGTCCATGACAATATTTCTGGTCTTTAATACCGCATATTACAAACTCACACATTAAATAACCTCAGCAGACCAGCTGTTTCAAAACTTCATATTATTTATGTCATACGAAAAGCATTTCCAATATAATAACTAATGCATGCTAATCTAGGCTTTACAGTTTACAATTTAAGGGTCATTATGGCTACCTGCATAGCTGTAAATGCCATAACCGGAGCTCAAACTAGTTCACTAAACAACGGGGTTTTACACCTCATTAATTTAGCTTAATCCCAGGGAGGGAGGTTTTATATTGTACGTGACGATTACGATACGATGTTTATTTATCAGCTATATTAGCTAATAAAATAACGAAAAAATATTGTTGTGTCAAATAGACGCCACTTCAGCATTTCTGCCAGACCAATGTTGTAATATATGTGTCTATATAAGAAGAGATATTTTTTTTGATGAAAGGAGAACAATCGATTGTTACAGAATCGAATGTAGTGATTATCGTGGTTTTTCGTAGTGATATAGCCATATCAAGAACGTGGAGATAGTGTCATAAAAACTTACTTAGATTCGCAAAAAGTCTTGTTTGAAAAAAATCTGACATCTTGCCTAGACACGAATAAAAATAACCTAATTACGACACGAAAAATACAGACACATTCTCATAAGATTTCAGTGAAAATAGCACAATAACACAAATAGCATAACATAAAACAAAAGTTAAAGTTTTCACAGCAATAACTGTATTTCTCAATTTTAGAAACGCAGCCATTAATTTTCGTCCTTTCTAACAATATTAAGAATGTTGCTTTCTTGTGTTATATATTTTGTCTATATGAAATACTGCGTTTGTCTGTCATGCGAGTAGCTTAACTTTGAGAACTTAAGACTACGTTACATATTTCTGAATCTCGCGCGATATAATAAATCATTATTGTTATCTTAAATACACTGGATTTGATCTTTCAAAGTCGTTATCCACAGTTCGCACTAAAAATAAGAACATATTTGTAAAATAATAAATTATAATTAAATTGCTATAGATAGGTGTCTTGTTGGGAAGGTTGTTCATCACCACTTCTTCTTTCCAACCATGACATTAAGAAGTGGTGAAAGGGGGATGCTTTTGGGGGTGCTGTCCTTTGTTAATTTTGACGTGAAAAAGTGCTAAGTAATCTAATTAGCCTACTTTCAATAAATTTTGACTTTGAGATCGCCACTTGCAGTCGGCAGTCTACGCATGATACTCTTCAATTTAAAAGTCCACTTCATATAAAATAAATATATCGTAGGTTATAAAAGGTAAATTCACACCAAACTTCAAAAGTGTGAGGTACGTTAAGCGCGTGAAACTATACCCGATTTTACGAGCTGTACAAACAAATGTAGATAGATATACGGACGTTCCGATGTACGGATGTACGGAACTTCCCCGAATTAGCCCGCAGGATGGACGTGACTAATCGGATGGATGATTTGTTTCGAACACTAACGTTTGATGTTCAAATATTTTCAGTGAATGTTTTTCTAGAAATTTCGATAAAGGTTCTACGTATTTTGTTTTGAATTTGGAGTGCAATAAGCCAGTAGTGGAGGAGAATTAGGGTCATGGCACATTGTACCGGCACGGTCACGGCACAGCAAATAACGTGTCATTTAAATTTGAACATTAAATTGTATGATGTATGATATATTTCATAACAACGTGAGTTGTTAGATAGGAAACCGCCCGCTGACAGCCCGCCGTTGTTGAGGTTATAAAATATATATCATACGTCATACGATTTAATGTTCAAATTTAAATGACACGTTATTTGCTGTGCCGTGACCGTGCCGGTACAATGTGCCATGACCCTAAATGATTTTTTCTATGACGAAGAGTGTGGTCATCAAATAATATTATTTTGCAAGATTCATTAAATAGCTGAATATTATTTGTACAGACGACAGCAGGTCAACGTATACGAAGCTGTCAAATTTTACCAATCAAACATTGACCTACCTGCATTGTGCTAAGGTTGAAAATCTATTGCGAAAATTTGACAGATTGTGGTAATTTGATGTGCTGTCGTCTGTACATTTAGGGGCACACAAATATTTGTTTTATGTCACATCAGATCTTGTGTTACGGAGTTTTTGTAATAAACTGTCAAAACCACATTTTTTGATACACAAAAGAAACTCATAATATGTATTCCAAAATCTGACTGTCTTTCTCAGTCAAACTGTTGGGGCATTTTTAAAAACCTAATGACTCTTTTTGAAGAAACAATGTTATGCCCCATGTAAAAATTTCAAACTTTCCATATCAAATAAAAACAAGCGACGCCACAGGGAATGACTAGCAAAAACCGCAGCCATTTTATTTGCATTTAGTTTCTCGAAAACAACGAGCTATTCTTTATCCTTCGTCGACAAACAAAAGACCTCACTCGAGGCCACACCCATTTAGAGTCTTTAATAAATTAATTTTATTCAAATTACCCCCACACCCTCAGGCGTCTGAATAAATAAATATTTACTTTGTTAATTGAAAAATTATCTTGCTACGTTTTCCAGCTAGCGACACAATTTAACACTGTGAAGGATAATCTGAGGAGTTTTTGTGGTGAATGAACACAGTATTGTATTGTGTCAGTCTATGTCTTGTGGTCGTATTTGTGAAAAGTGGTGTAATTAATTAAATGAAAATACGTATTTGCGGACTATAAGTGGTAGAAAAATGTACCTAATGGTTATATTAAAAAAAAAAAATTTTTGCGTCTAATATCTGGTTGTTTTTATTTTTACTTTTCTAAAGAACTTATTTAAAGAACTTTCTAGGCGGCTGGTTGACGCTACCCGTGACCAAAGGGCTGGCTATTACCTTGGTCAAAGATTAAGCATTGCCATTCAGCGTGGCAATGCTGCCAGCCTTTTGGGCACGCTCCCGGTCGGCAGCGATGGGGAGGAATTTTTCGACGCCTTTTAGTATTAGTTTTTAGTTTTAAGTTTTTTTTTAACTTAACTGTTATTATTATGTATACTTATAGCTAGATTATAAATAAAGAATATTTCCCTTTTCGAAATGTAATTTAGTAGCTTCCACCAGTGGTTTCACAAGGGTTCCGAGAGAACAAATTCTTGCATTAGAAAAATAGCTACTGTCCTTTTTCAAACAAACCTTTTTTGTTCAGTAGTTTTGAAGCGAAAGCACGACAGACAAAAGACAGAGCTATTTCCGCATTTATAAGATTAGTCAAAAATAATATTACTAAGTATAAAGTTACCAATAGCCTTCTACGATAACAATAACAAATCTATTTTCTTATTTTCTTTTAAGGATACTCTTCCTCTACTTAATAATAATAAAGTCAAGTGATTTTAAAGGCTTGAAAATAAACAATTTTGATAAGGTTTAGGAAATTTCCTTGTCGCCTCCGGAGGTCATAATATTGATGAATCTTCAAACACGTGTAATCTACACGTGTACCCTTGAATAGAATGTGTGGTGTGCAAACAGAATGATACTGACATTTTAATAGGTACGTTGTAGGAAGGAATATTTACGGATTTATTATATTTAAAGTGTATTATTAATAAAAGTCTTGGATCTTGATAAATTATATTTTATTTTCAGGAGCACATACGACATACACCACAATTACAAAGTCATACGGATACAGATAATGACACATATAGACCGAAGTTATTAGTGACGTGCTAATTAGTATAACTAATTAGTGATGTTACAACATAAGGGAATTTGAAATGTTATTCTACTCTGTGCATGTTTGCAATAGAAATAAAATACATAATTAAGATATTTTTGATAACTACGCGAGTATGTTATCTGATGATATTGAAACTTCATAATATTTTGTTTGGAAAAAAATATATTTTCTAAGATATGTTTTAGGGTTTAAGTATGTTATGTACCTAATATGTAATGGAAACTAATTGGGATGTGATATTGTTTTGAATTTGTTTAATATTTATTCGGTAAATAAAAATTGCATTAACTAAGGTTAGTATATCACTCTAAAAACAAAAATAAAGTACCTAGAAAATAAATACACACGGTATTTTATACAAAGAGCTAGGAGTAAATATACCGTCACTATCCCCTAATAAATATCAAATTAATATTAATAAGTTTGCCAAAAACACTGGTCCAAACATTATAATTTACGATCAAGGACCAATTGGAAGGCCTAAAAAAATACTACAGCCTTCCAAAATCAATAAAAACATCACATATTCAAGAAACTATCTCTGCAAAGGGGAGGGTGGGTAAAAATGGGCATCAAACATTAATGACATCATTTGGAGTCCCGCAAAGATGCTGAGCAACGGCTGATGGCCGATAGAAACCAGTAAAGGGGACTATAATGCGAATATTATACAGTATCCACTTTCCCCCTCCTTTAATGACTGTGGAAAAATTGTCGCAGAAGTTTAGGTTTGGAGGTGGAAAAGATTAATAAAAATAGATATTTGTTACCCACAGTAGAAGTTTTATATATCTTCATTTAATACTAGCTTCCACCCACGGTCTTGACTGCATCCTGGGGGAAATACTCCCTTCACCTGGATAAAAATAGCTAAGTCTATCTCAAGGGTACCACTAATGTCAGAGCAAATTTTATCTATTGCGTAACACAAAGTACTTTCGCATTTACAATAAGTCAAGTAATGATTTTCAAACTTTCGCTACTTGATTTGCATTTAATATAAAAACATTTCCAAAAAGCTCTTTACAGCCATCAATGAAGATGTCTGTCTAATTGTAATAACTATCAGTTTAATTGAAGACGTCGATAGTCGTAATTGAAAAATATTTCACTTGTAACTCGTACTACTGTTCCATTTTTGCAATATGTACCCAACCTTCATGATAATGACGTTGTAGTATTTTTAGTATAAAAAATTAGAATAAACAAACGATTGAGGTTCTTAACCTTTGAAGGTAACATAAAAACATTAAAAATATTCCAGACAAGAGCTTATGACATGTCCATAAATAAAGAATTTTTGTTTTGATTAATATAAAAATATTTTTTATTTCATCTGACAGGTTGAAATTACGTTGATCAAAAAATATAATTCTTGGAGGCAGCAGCTAGTTGGCTTTGGAATCGTTTTTTAATCTCTTTGTCTTATTTCTTTTCTTATTCATTTATTTTTTTCAGTACCGTGACTTAAGCGTACTACACAAAATATTGGTCACATTAATGAGATAACTTTAATCCCTCAAAGTTTTCTCAAATAGGGATTAGACTCCTAAATTGGACCAAGATAAGTCTAATACCACGTAACCTCACATACAAAAAATCCACAATTATTTTTGCATCATCCCAACCGAATTTAAACAGAAAAAAAATATTCAAACAAATGAAATGAAATCTCCTAAAAACACCCTGCGATTTAAAAATGTAAATAAAAACCCCCATTCTACCCTCTTTGAGTAAATAAAACGCTCGGCTAAGATTTATCCTATTTCTTCACAGATTCTATCGAGTTAAGTCAGTCTTTGCATTTTAATGTTCGTGCCGTCCCACAACCTGATATACTGTAATGTGATGCGATCTTTTTAGGCTGTGTGCCATTTTATACTTTTAAGAGCTTATTTTCTGAGAACGTTTTAATTTTTTAGCGAGCGTAGTAGGCCTGAAGCATTTACTTTATGGAATATAGTGATGGCTTGTGTCTACAGCCTTGCTTTTACTGTTCAAATTTTCCCGAGCTCCCCTATTTCTAGCTCAAAATTCCTCTAAACACTGTTACACTACAGTTTATACAGGCACCAATACTTGGAATCTAAAATAGCATCCTGTTCGTAGGGACATAACCAATGGCGACCTAGAAGGGAATTGCAACATCAGAATTCAAATTCCCGAACTCCGCACCGGTACTCAAGTAACATTTTTATTAAAATATGCTCGGAATTATGTCTCGAAATGAATAAATTTCTTCGCCCCCCTGTCTTTACTGCTCGCCTGGGGTTTTAATAAAAAAACTCCGCGTCGAGTGTAAATTGTGTTAGGAAAATGGTTTTCCGTTGTTTTTCTTTTGCATATATCGTTCACCTGATTTTATGAAGTGAAGTTATTTTGCGTGGCNATAGCATCCTGTTCGTAGGGAAATAACCAATGGCGACCTAGAAGGGAATTGCAACATCAGAATTCAAATTCCCGAACTCCGCACCGGTACTCAAGTAACATTTTTATTAAAATATGCTCGGAATTATGTCTCGAAATGAATAAATTTCTTCGCCCCCCTGTCTTTACTGCTCGCCTGGGGTTTTAATAAAAAAACTCCGCGTCGAGTGTAAATTGTGTTAGGAAAATGGTTTTCCGTTGTTTTTCTTTTGCATATATCGTTCACC
>NWSH02000019.1:1931933-1960776 GCA_002382865.2 Heliothis virescens | reverse complement strand
ACATTCTGCATTTCAGAGAAGTATGAAAAAGTTTTTCAAGAATCTTTTTTGTCAATAGGTACTTGCAAAAAGTTTTTATTGGTTTTGATTCGATCACATTGTTTCTTCTAGACCTCGATCTTTATGTATAAAATACAGACACATACAATATAATATAACATAAATGCTAATAAAATGTATTATTGGAGTAAGGCACAATAATCCAAACTTATATTATCAAGCTTATTTGTTTCTTGAAAAGTGCTGATCTCAGGATTCAATGGGTGGCTTTGAAAAAATATTTCGCGTGGATGTCATCGCTGACGGAACCCACTAATAAATATTTCAGGACAAGTTTTGATCATAAACACTTTTAAGTTATTAAAGGTAAGAGGCCTAATTTACCATCAATATTATTTTTAACATCAAAACAAACACTCTTTACCAGGTTCTGAGTCCTGTTATACAAATCAATATAAACACGTGCTTGCATTTTGCCGTATAAAAATCACTTCTTCAAATCACACCCTGTCTTTCCTTACACAGTCAAAGGAAACTTCCTTCAAAGATAACATTTAAAAACATAGCCACCGACAAAATACCAATAAACGATAGCTCCTTAAAACACGAACGGTTATTTACCTCATTACGATATTGCAAAGCCGACGCCGCGACGATTTATTGTTGTTTGCTTACAAAATTAATTTCTTCCATTCCTGGGGATGGTACTAACGGGACTGGTGTAGGGTTAGTGGCGGGTAGACCTGACTTTTGTGTGGAAGAAGACAGTACAGGTAAAAATAGAAGACTAACGGCAAGTTTAACAGGTATCCAAATAAAGTTCTAAATAGATAAGTAGTTGAAATTAGAAAAAAAATCTATGGCACTATCTGTTAGATATCTATGTAGAACTTGTTAATTGACACGTAAAACCTTAATTTGTAAAAAAAATGACTTAAAAAAAACTTTTTTTAACTTTTTGTTTTGCTTGAGAACTGAATATGGTACACCAACACGTTGATACATGCATCAAAATCTTTCTTCCCAAAGAGTTAGGAATAATCCTAGAACAGGTACACGTGGCAGCTCCGTTGTGGGCAACATTGATACCTAAAACTATGTAAAAAATTTAAAAAAGTTTCTGTGCAGCGACTCACAAGACATTCCGAACCGCCATTCAGTTTGGCATGAGCTATAACAAAGTTTCTCTTCATACTATCCAAGAAGCAGAAACCTAGAACCATCTTAAACTTACAACATGTCTTATCTATTTATTTCTAAACCTGTGGCACGAGCAAACGCAACTTAATATTTGCATAATCTCTTTGATTTGCAAAATAATAAACCCGTAGAGTTTGTGCTTTTAATAATGTGCCTTAATATTGTGTAATAAAGGGTTTTCCGTGAATCTTGGATAATCACCCGTTATTGTGCATTTATGAACGCTTTTCGCTTATTTGGGAAGGAAAGATAATTAACGTGCTTTCTTATTACAATGGTTTTAATTGCGAAGATTTTAAGGCTGCTTCGATTTATTTGCGTGTTAAAATGCTGTTTCAATAACATATTTAATGAATTTTGGCGTGTGTAGCCGTGTTTTTTTAATATACCGTAACTCGTTTAATTGCAACACATACAAAATATATCCTCAGATAAAGTTTTTTTTAGAAGTAAATTTTTTTGTTGATTTGTACTCTATAGACTCCGAAACTACTGAACCGATTTGAAAATTTATTTCACTGTTGGGAAGCTACTCTATTCCCGAGTAACATAGGCTATATTTTATCCAGGTATAATGGGAATTTCACCGGGAAAGCGGGTGAAACCGCGGAAAAACAGCTTTTAGGTATATATTAAGGAAAAACGTCACATTAAATTAAAATTGCTGCAGTAGGAAGATATTTTTCTATTTCTTAAATCTGTCAAATTCCGTGTCTCAAAAAAATTCTGAAAAAATATTTTTATTTTCATGTAAATATGTACAGACAACAGCAGGTCAACGTTTACGAATCTGTCAAATTTTACCAGTCGAACATTAACCTACCTTCATTGTTGTAAGGTTGAAAATCGATTGCAGAAATTTGATACATTGTGGTAACTTGATGTGCTGTCGTCTGTACCTAAAATTTTCCAAGCTACCTTCCGAACAGAAAATTCACCGCATGGAAGCGGTACCAGGGCACCATAAATTAAAACAAACTGCAACAATACTTGCATCCTATACGGAGCTAAAACAAAATTGTTGTTTTAAGTTTAGTTTAAATACGCTGTTCGGAGAACGGAACGTAATTTAGTACTAAACTACCAACTGGTTTGTGTGCTGTAAAGTATTGCTGTTTTGTGAGATGATTTTGAAAATTATTCTGAAGAAGATTTACGACTTTAGAAGGTATTTGCTCCGGTCAATGCAGTTCTATTGGACTTACGAGGGCCATCGTTAAAGTGATGCATCTGTGACTTGACTACAGAAGTATTTATTGTGCCATATGTATTTAACATGTCCCTAAAGGCGCGGCCCCACCGCAGTGCACGGAGAGACTACGCACGTGTATTAAGCTTCGCTTTGGAAGAAAATGTATGTGGTTGTGTCCACTGCAACCCACGGAGAGGCTACGCACGAATTGACGTCATTGATACATGCGTGGCTTGCTCGAATAGGCGGTTACATAGCTCAACGCTGTCAACGTGGGTCTACGTTTCCACTGGAGTACACGAATATGACCGTCGACTACGAACAGCTCACTTATCGCAGCGTAGCCTCTCCGTGCGCCGTGCCACGCTATACATAGTCGTGTGTCATATTCGTGTATTCCAGTGGAAACGTAGACCCA
This sequence comes from Heliothis virescens, assembly GCA_002382865.2. Taxonomy (NCBI): domain Eukaryota; kingdom Metazoa; phylum Arthropoda; class Insecta; order Lepidoptera; family Noctuidae; genus Heliothis; species Heliothis virescens. The sequence goes on along the minus strand of NWSH02000019.1, from coordinate 1,957,966 downwards.
CGTTGTCAAACAAATGAATACACGCAGCTAAAATGCTCCGCGTGCCCGTGCACAGCATGCACCGCGGTGGGGCCGCGCCTTAAATGTTTTAGAATACTGGACTATTGTGGAAGGCAGAAATGAGGTATGAACTGTCGCAATAGAAATATTTTCTAACGTGCCTGATTTCCCTACCTCCTCCAAATTCATGGATGACTAAGGGAAATATAATTTAACATCATCATCATTCCGTCTTTATTTCAATTTTATATGAAGTCAGCACAGCATAACTTCTTGTTCAACACTTGTTTTCCTGACATAATCGTACAAAATGTAGCAAACATTTTCTAAGCCACCAAAACGCTGTCTTAACATCAAATAAGCTTGTCTTACACATAGCCCCAAGCACCTTTCCACCAGCCAAGCTAATATTAAAATTATGAGCCAAAAAAGTTTAATCCAAAGCCCCTATTCGGGGGAGAAGCTAAATTTCTTCAAGCAACTACGTAAAACAGTTGATGAAAGCAACTTAGCGAGGCCGATAGCGAAAACTGTAAAACAATCAAGACACGCCGCGAACCGCTTCAGGCGTTTTACACGTTGCCTCTGAGTGGGGCGGTGAAAACTGCGGAAAGCCTTTACTACATATAAAGCCTGAAGAAATGAAAAGCTCCAGAAAACTGAACAAATAAAATAGCTCTAGAAATGCTTGAGATACCTTTTCAACGACTTAAAAAAAGATACTATTAATTTGGATGTGATTATTTTTGTGATTCTTAAGTATCCTTATACATAACCTCAGCTTATTGTTACACACGAATAAAATAAAATGAACATCACCATAATCATTGACCATGGTGTCTTAAAATAAGTGTTGAAGTGGAAACGCAGCTGCCAGCCCTACATATATTTCCTCTTGTTGCTGATCAGGCCAATAACAGCACATCCACTAAGAAACTACCAGACAATTACCACAGTTATATAAATAATAATATAATAATATATATAATATATAAAGCATAAAACGCTACACACACCCAGAGAAGCAACATAGGCACAAACGTGTCACACAAACACTTGCAATGTAAATAAAGGTAAGAATACAACGACAGCTTACAAGATCACTTCAAAATTAAATTTCTCATCAAACACTATGACCGCGTCTCTCACAGCCCTACACCGTTGAAGTACTCCAACACCGCTCATATTAACTCTAGACAGGCAATGATGGCCGACAATTTGTTACCGCTCGCTTTGTGTTGCAAAGAAATAACGACTTGCACTGAACCTTAATTATCTGCCGTTACTCACAAATGAAAGGGATCGGTGTTAAGCTTAGTGGTCGACGGTAAAACTTTGGGTTTTTCTTATGTTTTTTGAACCACATGTGTTAAATGGGTGCTTTTATAGCCATCATCTTATGTATAATTTTTTCAAACGGCTTAAAGTCTAGACAGAATTTGATATACACAGAACGATTGCCTCTGACTTCTAAAATCTAGTTAGCCATAACGTTTGCTTGTGTTAGAAAGGAACTATTTCTAGATGTATAAGCTATACTATTGCCAATATTCATCAAAAGTCATTCTACAGTTTTTTGCGTGAAAGATTTATAATATAAGTGTCGTTTATCAAATCGTAATATCAGAGGCAGTGTCTACTCGGCCTAAAAGAACTTTAGAGAAAAGATTCGGCAAACGGCAATCCTAATTCAGTAGCCTAAAACAATAGATTTATGAGTTTCTTTGCCCTTGTCAGCAAAAAGTGACCTTCATTTCGCAGGCCGGCTATCGGCAGAGCTGAATATTATTTGCCAGTAGGACGGCCGGTATTTCCAATTTTGAGATAGCAAAAAATACGAAGTATTCATACTAGATTGGTAACATGATATGAGAACAGTATTTTCGAGATTCTGAAAAACAGAACTGAACTTTTACGTCCGGCCTTTTATGTATACTAGATCAAATTTCCCTAAAATCCGTTTCCAGACTTATCCATGCGCTAAATTTTATCTCACTCGATTTATCTCACTCCACATTCACATTACACCCACAATAACCCCAAAAAAACATATAAAGCCATATAGTATTACAACCAATAAGGCGTCAAATAATAAACTCATATTTTTACAGCTTATAATATTCGTAAACTTGGAACCAACATTTGCTCCAAATAAAATACTCGCATACACAAAGACCCACTCTGCCAAATCCTGCCACGCAAAATAACTTCACTTCATAAAATCAGGTGAACGATATATGCAAAAGAAAAACAACGGAAAACCATTTTCCTAACACAATTTACACTCGCCGTGGAGTTTTTTTATTAAAACCCCAGGCGAGCAGTAAAGACAGGGGGGGCGAAGAAATTTATTCATTTCGAGACATAATTCCGAGCATATTTTAATAAAAATGTTACTTGAGTACCGGTGCGGAGTTCGGGAATTTGAATTCTGATGTTGCAATTCCCTTCTAGGTCGCCATTGGTTATTTCCCTACGAACAGGATGCTATTTTAGATTCCAAGTATTGGTGTCTGGATAAACTATAGTGTAACAGTGTTTAGAGGAATTTTGAGCTAGAAATAGGGGAGTTTTGGGAAAATTCGAACAGTAAAAGCGAGGCTGTAGACACAAGCCATCACTATATTCCATAAAGTAAATGCTTTCTCGCCTACTGCGCTCGCTAAAAAATTAAAACGTTCTCAGAAAATAAGCTTTTAAAAATATAAAATGGCACACAGCCTAAAAAGATCGCATCATATTACAGTATATCAGGTTGTGGGATGGCACGAACATTAAAATGCAAAGACTGACTTAACTCGATAGAATCTGTGAAGAAATAGGATAAATCTTAGCCGAGCGTTTTATTTACTCAAAGAGGGTAGAATGGGGGTTTTTATTTACATTTTTAAATCGCAGGGTGTTTTTAGGAGATTTCATTTCATTTGTTTGAATTTTTTTCTGTTTATTTGGTTGGGATGATACAAAAATAATTGTGGATTTTTTGTATGCGAGTTTACGTGGTATTAGACTTATCTTGGTCCAATTTAGGAGTCTAATCCCTGTTTGAGAAAACTTTGAGGGATTAAAGTTATTTCATTAATGTGACCAATATTTTGTATAGTACGCCTAAGTCATGAAAAAACAGGTACTGAAAAAAATAAATGAATAAGAAAAGAAATAAGACAAAGAGATTAGAAAACGATTCCAAAGCAACTGCTGCCTCTAAGAATTATTTTATTGATCAACGTAATTTCAACCTGTCAGATGAAATAAAAAATATTTTTATATTAATCAAAACAAAAATTCTTTATTTATGGACATGTCATAAGCCCCTGTCTGGAATATTTTTAATGTTTTTGATGTTACCTTCAAAGGTTAAGAACCTCAATCGTTTGTTTATTCTAATTTTTTATACTAAAAATACTACAACGTCATTATCATGAAGGTTGGGTACATATTGCAAAAATGGAACAGTAGTACGAGTTACAAGTGAAATATTTTTCAATTACGACTATCGACGTCTTCAATTAAAATGTTAGTTATTACAATTAGACAGAAAATCGATGCCGTTTTGGATAAATAGCGATATTTATGACATTTTCACTAATGGCTGTAAAGAGTTTTTTTTGAAATGTTGTTGCATAAAATGCAAATCTAGTAGCGAAAGTTTGAAAATCATTACTTGACTTATTATGCAAAAGTAACTTTCTGTTATGCAATAGATAAAATTTGCTCTGACATTAGTGGTACCCTTGAGATAGACATAAGTTATTTTTATCCAGGTGAAGGGAGTAATTCCCCCAGGATGCAGTCAAGACCCTGGGTGGAAGCTTGTATTAAATAAATTAAATAAAGATACGTATATAAAACTTCAACTGTAGGTAACAAATATCTATTTTTATTAACCTTTTCCACCTCCAAACCTAAACTTCTGCGACAATTTTTCCACAGTCATTAAAGGGAGGGGGGAAAGTGGATACTGTATAATATTCGCATTATAGACCCCTTTACTGGTTTCTATCGGCCATCAGCCGTTGCTCAGCATCTTTGCGGGACTCCAAATGATGTCATTAATGTTTGATGCCCATTTTTACCCACCCTCCCCTTTGCAGAGATAGTTTCTTGAATATGTGATGTTTTTATTGATTTTGGAAGGCTGTAGTATTTTTTTAGGCCTTCCAATGGGTCCTTGATCGTAAATTATAATGTTCGGACCAGTGTTTTTGACAAACTTATTAATATTAATTTGATATTTATTCGGGGATAATGACGGTATATTTACTCCTAGCTCTTTGTGTAAAATACCGTGTGTATTTATTTTCTAGTACTTTGTTTTTGTCTAAAGTATTATATACTGTCTGTAGCCTACTCACTACATTACACTTATCATTTATTACACACACAAAAACACACTTACACAAAATTAATATTTACAAAATATTTTATCTAAATACAATATTACTATTAAACTATTTATCTATACTAATATTACACTAAACACTATTTACAATAAATATATACAAAATCTAAAATCATATCCTACATACTAAACGACATTTCAATATCGTGCATTGGAAACAAACGGCGCGGCTACCTGCCGGACAGGTTTTAGATGCACGTCACGGGGCGTATGCGCATGCAGCGCCGCTGACCACCTCACGCCAGTCGATTTTACGCTATCGGCCGCGAAGCCCGTGTCGCTTGCTTACTGCTCGCTAAATATTCTGCCACCGCACGTACTCGCCTTCCGCTATACTACTCTGAACTATTTTCTTAAACTGTACCTATTCATCTACTCCTTCTATTTTCTGTGGACTTATATTGTGTGTGAACTATCTTTTGCTTGTGCTTTCGCAATTATAAGTGCTGTTTTACTGGACTTGGGCTTTATTTCACCACCTTCAGCACGCCGACAACCTGCGTCACAGGTAGTACCATCACCCAATCACTACAACTGGTGACCCCGACGTGATTTGAACACGCAACCTTCTGATCCAAACCACCCAATCACTACATGTCCTTAGTTAAGTGAATTAATGCAACTTTTACTTGTAGAACAAATATAAAATTGCTTCATTATAATCCCTAATCTAAAGCAAAGCACACTTATAAAATATATCTTAATTATGTTTCCTACTGAAAATTAAAAATGTAAATATCGCAAAATATTCATTTCAAATCCCCTACTATTTCAAAAAAGCCGTAAATATTCTTTCCTAGAACATATTAAAAAGCCAAAGGTATTTTGTTTGCACACCGCATATTCTATTCAAGGGTACACGTGTAGATTACACGTGTTTGAAGATTCATCAATATTATGACCTCCGGAGGCGACAAGGAAATTTCCTAAACCTTATCAAAATTGTTTATTTCCAAGCCTTTAAAATCACTTGACTTTATTATTATTAAGTAGAGGAAGAGTATCCTTAAAAGAAAATAAGAAAATAGATTTGCCATTGTTATCGTAGAAGGCTATTGGTAACTTTATCCTTAGTAATATTATTTTTGACTAACCTTATAAATGCAGAAATAGCTCTGTCTTTTGTCTGTCGTGCTTTCAGTCCAAAACTACTGAAGAAATTTAAAGGTTTGTCTGAAAAAGGACAGTAGCTATTTTTCTAATGCAAGAATTTGTTCCCTCGGAACCCTTGTGAAACCACTGGTGGAAGCTACTAAATTACATTTTGAAAAGTAAAAATAAAAACAACCATATATTAGACGCAAAGATATTTTTTTTTAATATAACCATTAGGTACATTTTTCTACCACTTACAGTTCTCAAATACGTATTTTCATTTAATTAATCACACACTTTTCACAAATACGACCACAAGACATAGACTGACACAATACAACACTGTGTTCATTCACCACAAAAACTCTTTAGATTATCCCTCACTGTGTTAAATTGTGTCGCTAGCTGGAAAACGTAGCGAGATAATTTTTCAATTAACAAAGTAAATATTTATTTATTCAGACGCCTGAGGGTGTGGGGGTAATTTGAATAAAATTAATTTATTAAAGACTCTAAATGGGTGTGGCCTCGAGTGAGGTCTTTTGTTTGTCGACGAAGGATAAAGAATAGCTCGTTGTTTTCGAGAAACTAAATGCAAATAAAATGGCTGCGGTTTTTGCTAGTCATTCCCTGTGGCGTCACTTGTTTTTTTTATTTGACATGGAAAGTTTGAAATTTTTACATGGGGCATATTGTTTCTTCAAAAAGAGTCATTAGATTTAAAGAAAATGCCCCAACAGTTTGACTGTGTAAGACAGTCAGATTTTGGAATATATATTATGAGTTTCTTTTGTGTATCAAAAAATGTGGTTTTGACAGTTTATTACAAAAACTTCGTAACACAAGATCTGATGTGGCATAAAAAAAATATTTGTGCCCCTAAATGTACAGACGACAGCGCATCAAATTACCACAATCTGTCAAATTTTCGCAATAGATTTTCAACCTTAGCACAATGCAGGAAGGTCAATGTTTGAATGGTAAAATTTGACAGATTCATTTACGTTGACCTGCTGTCGTCTGTACAAATAATATTCAGCTATTTTATAAATCTTGCAAAATAATAATATTTGATGACCAGACTCTTCGTGATAAAAAAAAATCATTTATTCTCCTCCAATACTGGCTTACTGCACTCCAAATTCAAAACAAAATACCTAGAACCTTTATCGAATTTTCTAGAAAAACATTCACTGAAAATATTTGAACATCAGACGTTAGTGTTCGAAACAAATCATCCATCCGATTAGTCACGTCCATCCTGCGGGCTAATTCGGGGAACTTCCGTACATCCGTACATCGGAACGTCCGTATATCTATCTATATTTGTTGGTTCAGCTCGTAAAATCGGGTATAGTTTCACGCGCTTAACGTACCTCACACTTTTGAAGTTTGGTGTGAATTCACCTTTTATAACCTACGATATTATTATATTTATTTTATACTACTGCCTCGTTGGTCTAGTTGCCGCATAGGCGGCTGCTGATCACGAGGTCTCGGGTTCGATTCCCGGGACGGGCCGAAATCGCTTTGTGGGTTTTAGAAACTTTCATAAAGCAGCCCGGAGTTGGAAGTTGGTGATTGATACACCCGTGCATCGGAGAGCACGTTAATGTCGGTCCTGCGCCTGATCTCTCTCCGGTCGTGTCGGATTGCCGTCCCATCGGGTTATGAGAGTGAGGGAATAGGGAGTGCACCTGTGTCTGCGCAAATGCTTGTGCACTATAATATGTCCTGCGCAGCTGGCTGATCTCCTTATATGAGAACAGCCGCCGTGGCCGATAATCGGCTAGGACGCCATTATTATTTATTTTATATGAAGTGGACTTTTATATTAAAGAGTATCATGCGTAGACTGCCGACTGCAAGTGGTGATCTCAAAGTTAAAGGCAAAATTTATTGAAAGTAGGCTAATTAGATTAGCACTTTTTCACGTCAAAATTAACAAAAGCCAGCACCCCCCAAAAGCGCCCCCTTTCACCACTTCCTAATGTCATGGCTGGAAAGAAGAAATGGTGTTGAACAAACTTCCCAACAACAAAGCTGTCTATTACAGTTTAAGTATTGCATTATAATTTATTATTTTACAAATATTATGTTCTTATTTTTAGTATAATACAATACAAAGTTATACGGTGTTTTGAATGATAAAATATAGTATATTTAAAATTACAATCATGTTTTATTATATCACGAGAGGAATACTTAAGCCTTAAGTTAAGCTACTTGCATGACAGACAGACCCAGTATTTCATATAGACAAAATATATAACACAAGAAAGCAACATTCTTTATATTGTTAGAAAGGACGAAAATTAATGGCTGCGTTTCTAAAATTGAGAAATACAGTTATTGCTGTGAAAACTTTAACTTTTGTTTTATGTTATGCTATTTGTGTTATTTATTATTTTCACTGAAATCTTGTGAAAATGTGTCTGTATTTTTCGTGTCGTAATTAGGTTATTTTTATTCGTATCTAGGCAAAACAATGTTACGTACAGTATTATTCTTTGTATAACAAGACTTTTGCGATTCTTTAATGTTTAGTTAATAATCCGCTCGTATTATAACCGGTGATTAAGTATAAGACAATAGAAAATTTATTGAGTCTCGCGTATAAACGCGCTCCCGGCATACTAAAGGTTAATCTATGGCCTACTCACGTAGACCACAAATTCTAAATTAGCTACCGCCAGCGCTTTCAGCCGTAACTACTTGGTGCATCCATACAAAAAACAAACGCTGCAGCTTAATAATAAATTATTATTAATTAGCTGATAAATAAACATCGTATCGTTATCGTCACGTGCAATATAAAACCTCCCTCCCTGGGATTAAGCCAAATTAATGAGGTGTAAAACCCCGTTGTTTAGTGAACTAGTTTGAGCTCCGGTTATGGCATTTACAGCTATGCAGGTAGCCATAATGACCCTTAAATTGTAAACTGTAAAGCCTAGATTAGCATGCATTAGTTATTATATTGGAAATGCTTTTCGTATGGCATAAATAATATGAAGTTTTGAAACAGCTGGTCTGCAGAGGTTATTTAATGTGTTAGTTTATAATATGCGGTATTAAAGACCTGAAATATTGTCATGGACTTTTGTTCTCGTTGCCAAAGCCTGTTTTGAAGTTATTTTTGGGAGTATAGATGTCCTCAAATTACTGGGTGCATCAAATTACAGCTGCTCTGAGGACATGATTCGTATTGATATTACGCTAGTCAAAATGTACAAACAAAATACTGACATGACTTAGTTTACTTCACGCAACCGGAATAAAAAGTTACCTATACCTGCCTTGATAAATGGGCTATCTACCACTTAAATATTTTTTCTAATCGCACCAGTAGTTCCTGAGATTACCGGAGAAATCAAGCAAACAGTCTCCTCAGCTTTTTGATATCAAGTATAGATTAAGAACTAAATGCAATATATGTATTAAGATAGTATTGTCTTTTCTTTAGAACTGATCAAAATACCAAACAAACCTACATCAAAAGCATAAAAAACTCCAAAACTAACAGCAACTATCAAAGATTTCCACGAACGAACAAACTTTTTCAGCCTTACCTTTAAATTACATATCATTTCCTTTCACCTACTTTCCTTAACACAGCTATCAACCTATTTTCTTCTTTTCGAATGACAACAACACCGTTACGATCGCTTCAGGGGTCAACAAAGGTGTTTGTCACCCCTGACAACATCAAAAGAAAAGTATAAAAGCACGCTACGGTTCGATGGATGTTAATTCATTGGTGAAAACCGGCCAGGTGGACTCGGCTTTATGTAAGTAGGATTCCGTACCATTATTTGTACCTAAAGCAGTCAAAAATCATGTTTGTTGCATGAGAGCTGCCTAAAATTTAACTGTCTTACTATCTTAGTTCATGAGATAAAATCTGATGACAGACGGAAGGCAAAGTTGAAACTGAAGTTATTGAAAACCGTTTTTCCTTTTGGGTACGGAGCCCTAAAAACGGTACCTGTTATGTATTGATCAGTAGGGTGGAGCGAAAAAAAATAAAGTCAAAAATTTAAAGCTCCTGTACTATAAATCGTTGATCCTATAGGAAAGCTTTACTCATGCAAAAAATTAGTGGTCTACGTCAATGTTTTCAGGTGGCGCACTGCGATAGAAGTTACGAATTTTGTTCCTCGGAATAAAAAAAAAATGTGTTAAATTTGTAATTTTTAGTTTGTTTTTATCTTTATTAAAGTATAACAATAGCAAGTAAATTGATTGTTTTTTGTTTAAGTTTCATTAATATTGATTAATAGATGATGAGAGATAAGTTGATTTTATGTCTTTAAAGTTGATTAAATATTGACTGTGAAATATCATATTTTCATAGTTTTTAGTTAATTTACTATTTCAGCAATATTTAAGTAAAATATTTAGCAAATTTATGTTTAAAATTTTTCTAAAATAAAAATTTTTTTCAAGATCCTTTTTTCATAACTTCAACCTTAATGCGCCACCTCAAAACATTTCTTGATTCAACTGAAATTTTACACTGATACTTCTTGAACTATAGGTAATCGATTTATAATACAGGAACTTCAATATTTTAGAAAAAATAAAATTCACTCCACCCTATTGATCAGGGTATATTTTTGTTTTTCAGGTTGAAGGGTAATTTCGTTTTTGTGTACCAAATTTTATTTTGTAGTTGAAAATTGATACGCAGTATAATAAAATAAACACACGTTGTTTGCTATCCCAAATACAAGCAAAAATCATGCAATTATTTGCCAATTTTCATATTTGTTTTTATGAAATGGTTCAAGAAGGTTCAGTCAGATTAAAATTTTAATGATCATAGATTAAAATCTAGATATACCAATATTGTTGAGCTACGGTTTTACGGAAGCCGGCCACTTACGTAGGGAACAAATGTCTAGCCATGGCACCTCCGCCAGGCCGGGGCAGACTGGGTAGACCCAGGAAAAGCTGGCTTGACGTCGTAAGAGGTGACATGCGTGCCAATGGACTGTCCACCAGAGATGCCGAAGACCGTGCGAAGTGGAGAAGAAGGTGTAGGAAAGCGGACCCCGGGCCCGANCGGAAGCCGGCCACTTACGTGGGGAACAAATGTCTAGCCATGGCACCTCCGCCAGGCCGGGGCAGACTGGGTAGACCCAGGAAAAGCTGGCTTGACGTCGTAAGAGGTGACATGCGTGCCAATGGACTGTCCACCAGAGATGCCGAAGACCGTGCGAAGTGGAGAAGAAGGTGTAGGAAAGCGGACCCGAAAGGTCTGCAACCGGGACAACGCTCGGAGGATGATGATGATGATGACCAATATTATTGAGCTAAAGAAATGAGTTTGTATAACGCGCTTATGTCAGGAACTACTGGTCCAATTTGAAAAAGTCTTTCAGCGTCAAATATGACTGTGTATGTAAGAAGCCTATAGGTACGCTTTTTTTTACACAAATGTATTATTTTTTTCTTATTATATAACTGTTTACTTATTTAATCACAACAAAACATCCATTTTTTACCCAAAAAATTAAAATCAGCCCACATCAAAAAAAATACCTCATAATCAAATCCGACCGCACGACGCAACCTTGTAGTGCGGTTAAAAGCATTAAATAACCGTCCGCATTAACTTTGTAGCGGCGGTTCATAAACTACCCGTACATAATACAAGCGGTAGTTAGCAGGGTAATGCACGTCCGGCCCAAACGGGATGTGACGTAATTGAACCAACATTGCTGAATAATTTCAATATGAGCTTTGCTTCTATGTTTTTGTTCTGCGGTTGGCTGGTAATTTGTACGCGGTTCTTTGTTATGAAAAAAAAAGATTGATTTTTTTATTGCTAACTTATTTTAAATAAAAAAAAATGTGAAAGTTATGTGTGTGTGATGAAGTTCTTTTTATTAATCAGGAAAGCAGGTATGAAAATAATATAAATAAATAATTATTGTAACAAAAACCGTAAAATCAGTAAGAGAATATGGACCCGAAGAGATATTTTTTCATATATTTGAATTTTGTATTGACCTAAAAAAATATGCCTATCAGAACTAGTGGTGTCTTTTGAAAAGAATATGCAATTATTTTTACAAACATTACATAATTCAGACAATTTTGTACACTTTGACAGTATTTCACAAAATAAATCTTCACATAAAAACGCCATAATATTAAGGGAACAATATCGAAACCGCGCGTACGTGGAATTAAGCTGAACCAAATTTAAGGTACAGTAAACTTTTTATGTTTTGGCTGTTGTCAGTAGCTAATAAAGACTTCACAGGGTTTGAATTGACGCGATTTTAGTACTAAAGAGTGACATGCATTTGCGACTAGATTTTTCAGGTATTAGTAGTACTTTTTTGAAATTTTTAAAGTTTCTTTATACACTGTAATCCGCATCGTCAATATTTGGGAATAAATATGTTATAACTTAAACATTACTCAAAAATTCGTCTCACGAAACATATAATATTATGTCGGTGAGAAACGTGTGAAAATTCGTTCAGTAGTTTTTGAGTTTATTGCAAAAATACAGAGGTAAAGAATTTTGCTTTGAAATAAATTCACATAATAGTTTGGGTTGCCACATACTAGTAAGTATAATCACACACTCAAAAAACTTTAATTAAAGCCTTAATCTCAAAAAATATCCGACTGGGAACAATTCCTCAAAAAAAAATATACGATTGTTTCTGTAAATGCATGAATTTCTCACAACATCAACTAAACTAACATGTTACATTTTTCACACCAACATAACTTATAACACCATGAATCGCATGGACAACGCGCCAAAACCCATTGCTATTGTCATATGATTTCCTTACAAACGCCAAACAAAATAAACAGACACACTTCAACATTTAAACTACAAACATATTCAAGACTGCATAACATATAACAAATTACTTTGGCATCTCACAAATGCTTGGAGCATTTAAACTACTGGAACCCCTAAGACATCAAATCGCTATGCGAAAGTGCCTGTTGACGCTCGGTGGGCGAAAAAATGCAAAGGAAAATTACGATAACTCACTCATGCAATTCACAAACAAAAACATAAAACTTAACGCACCATGACCCGTTGTTGCATTGCTTTGGTAGAGGGAAAAACATAATAATTGCGTCCTAGCCGATTGTGGGCCACGGCGGTTTTTCTCATATAAAGAGATCGGTCAGATGGGCAGAACATATTATAAGTACACAAGCATTTGCGCTCCCTATTCCCTCACTCTCACTGCCCGGTGGGAAGTCAATCCGACACGACCGGAGAGAGATCAGGCGCAGGGCCTATATTAACATGCTCTCCGATGCACGCGTGTATCAATCACCAACTTCCAGGCTACCTGGCGACTATTAGACCAACGAGGCAATCATCGCAATAACAGAACCACGGCAATAGCACATCCCGTTGTTAAAATACTCCAAGCACAAACTTCACACATATTTCGCCAAAATCGTGGCATGAACAGCGAGCTTTAGCCATCATGTTGTTCCGCTGATACGACATAAACCCGGGCTTAAAGAGACCTGTTGAAGTGACGTTTTTGCATATAATTATATATGTAGGTACTTTATTGCGATTGGTAGACTTTAAATGTGTATTTGTTATGTTTATTGCGGATATACGTGGGATTGCTTTGTTTTACGGTGGATAGAACGGAATGTGAAGGATTGAGGTTTAAACAGATAATGGTATTTAATAAATATGTTTTTGTGATTGTGGATCCGGTATGTCATTTGGACATGTCATGTAATTTTGGTAAGCCTTTACGGGTAATCAGAAGCTAGTCTAATAACCCGTACTACCATAAAGAATCAGTCTGCTCAAGTACTTGGGTTAAGGATGTCAAATAGGCAGTCAGTCCACGAAAAAGGCAGTTGAATCTAGTTAGACTATAAGCCAACCCCAATATTAACAAAAGTGAAACAGCTAATGATGTTTTTTATTGTTAGGTATTTTTTATTAATTGTGTTAAAACAAAATGAGGCAAGTATTATTCTTGTTTTTTATAGTTAGGCAAAGCCTACGTCTATCCTTCAAGAGGTTAATTATCTATATGAACGGTACCTAGCCTTTATAATAAGAACCTCATAATACAGACTAGGTATTTGGGTGAAACTTAATTGAAATTCCACGTCAGACGCCATCAAGTGGATAATATGAGAAAACATTGAACGTAGGGCTTGTTAGGTTATCAAATTTTATCATATTGTGATCTTCAAAAAATGTTCTAGTTTTTTTATGGAAGGCTAGCTCTTACAGTTTCTCCCAGCGTCCCGTAGACGGATTAAAAGTTGCCTATATGTTTATTTATACCAATAAAATAAAAAGGAAACATTTTTTGTTTGTATCGCACATCCAAATAATCCAAACTAATATTTGAGTGGTAATAAGAAAAGCTGAAAATTAAAATATTTCAAGAATATAATACTTCTAAAAAACCCTTACACGTACTCTTCGAAAAAAGGTTGTAAACGTGAAGAAAGAACTGTTAATTTTATGTTCTCACAGCTACGTAAGAGAATGTTTTACTCATTCGGGTTAAGGGTCATAAAACAAGGCTGTATTAGTGTGTGCTGAAGAGAGTTTAACAAGAGGTGTCTGTCGATCACTACACCTAACTATAGAATAACTCTGAAAGATAGTTTTATTTGTATTGGTTTTATATCTATAATAATATTGAAATACTTCTTCCGCAGTTTCGTCAAATTAGTTTGTCGATGAGAAACTCATCTAACATGCTCGTCTTTTGTTCATACAATTTGACTATAATGCTAAGTATTGTGAACTAACATCAATAATAAAAAGCTGTTGAATAATGATCAATAACATGCATTCAGGCCAATGAAAAGCTAAAAGGTTTATGTTCGTAATCGCACTGATATTTATCACAATCTGCTACAAGTATGAAAGAGCCTGTAAAATAAAATAAAATTAATAAAAACAAACTCTGTGTAATACCTCCTTTACAAACCTTACAAGACCGCAGAAATGTAAACAAAACATTTTAACTGCGCCCATTATTTTGAAACAAGCACTTTCTTTGAGTTATCACCAAACGTGGTGATGAAGGAAAATGATGATGTATCAAAACAAACAACTGTACATCTAAACTTAAAGTTACTCCGACAAAACAACTGTCAGCAAGGCCAACTTACAAAAACGTTAAGAGAACTGCCTACGCGAAAATCAACCTTATTTCATTAAGCATAAGAAGATGTTGACTGCACAGAAAGTTGGTAAGTCTAACTCAATATTTCATAGCCATGTCGGCGGGAACTACTAATTGTTCGCGAATTTGAAATATTCACTCGTACCTCGTGACAAGGATATCACCCTGTGTTTAGATTTGTGCCATAAATACAAATATAACTTATATAATTTCAATAGATAAAATTGCGTTTTGTTGTTGAATATTTATGCCATACCAGTAAAACTGATCTTTTGGATAGGATCGTTCTTTTATAATGCCTGCCAACCTCAATCACAGTACAATATACAAACCATATAGAATTTATTGTCTCGTTAACATCCAAGCCCTTCTCACTATCCGAGGAGAAAGCAAAAAAGCGGTTGAAGAGATTTTTCACATGGAGTAATTTAGTTTTCCGTATTTTTTCAAGGATTTTCTGTCTTATATAGGGACAGAAAGATAGACGAGAGGCCACTCTGTTCAATATTACGAAGTGTTATTGGAGTGTCCCAATTTACGAAATCACAATCGAGAATCGACATACCAACTCGATTCTTATTTTCCCTTAGTAAGGGTTAACAAGTCTAAGTTGTAAACTTATAATTCCGCCGTAAATCCCTTAGGACATTAAATTTATAAGTTGGGAGGGAGGAAAGATAAGCGAAGCTGCATTTGTGATGAACTCGAATCTCGAATTAGTTGTAGACGGGAGTTGGAACCGCGAGATTGAGGCAGCCAGTGATAAATTTGAAAATGGAAGTCGTTAGCTTTTGTTTTGCATTTGTTTGTCGTAATTGTTTATTTATTTGGCTTGAATATATTTCTTTTTAAATGTTATATGGCTTGAATGATGAAGGAAATTTTATTATTCATTTGCCTTGCCTTGTTAGGCTCCCATACCTAGAGGATCAAATGTGACCCTATTACTTCGCTATCCGTCTGTCCGTGTGTCCGTTCTTCTGTGACCAGGCTGTATCTCGTGAACCATTGTAGCTAGAAAACTAAAATTATTACAGATGATGTATTTCTGTTGCCGCTTTAAAAACAAATATTAAAAATATGTATAACAAATAAGAGTTTTAGGGGGTTTCATACAACAAACGTGATTTTTGTACGGAATTTGGCAGGTTTTTTTTTATGAAACATATGTTATACTTGTAAACATACTGATTTTATATTTATTTTTGTTTTAAAAGGCAAACGTTCAGTACGTGCAGTGAATATCGCCGACCATGGACACTCAAAACATCACAGGATCTGTAAGGCGTTGCCTTTGACAGAGTACCTATCCTCCTTTCTTGAAGGTTTGAAGGTCGTATTAGTTCGGGAATAGAGCAAACGAAAGTATATTCCACAGTTTTATTGTGCAAGGAACTAGAAAATTAAATGAATTCCAACATTGTGTTGTTTTCACTTAAAAATGGGGTGTTTCAATCTAGAAAATTCGAATTTCACATACCACCATCCCAACTTTGATCCTAAAGATTTAGTTGAACCTTTAAGGGAACTAAGTTTCAGATAATTTCATAAATCTTATCTTTATGATACGCAGAAAGTTTCAGTGATAACGAAATTATCAACTTTCTGACTTGAAAGCAGTAAAACTTTACGATTCTATTTCTAAAGTTGTTTGTTGAACGGTTAAATGGAATCGTTTTGTGGAGATTCAGACTTTAACTTGGGTTTGAACTTGGCTGTAAGTGCTGATTTCGTACAATATTAATTAGGTGCCAGCTTCTGCCTGCGGATTCACCCGTTTTCCATCGGAACTATGCCACACACCCAGATAAAAAGTTGGTGCGATAAATGAGCAATTTTTTTTTAATAGACCAGTTGTTCCTGAAAGAAAAGACTTATTAGGAATTTTCAGTCTTCATCTTATAGTTAGGGCGCATACCTACGAATAAAAACAAGTGACATTTTGTGGCAAATCTAAATTAAAGGCTGCCTCATTGTTTATTTAACAAAAGTTGATTATTGCTGTTACAGCAGTACATGCTAGCAGCACTTTTTGCGCCTAATTTAAAGACATCTTAATGTTTAAGTTTTATAATATGTAAAAAATCTTTTTTTAGCCTGCCATTATGTGCAGGACAAATGCTAATTACTTTCACAACTATAAAACAAATTACCATTAAATATTAACAACAACAAAAAAAAATATCTGTAGAAATTACCAAGTCCTGTAGTTATTAAAATGTTTTCAAATAAAACAAATTACGGCTGCGCTCGCTTTAATTTAGTGCACAAATTATAAAATTTGTAGTGCATGGCTGCGCTAATTAGCTCAAAGGGAATATTGCGAACATGCTCTGACAGTCGCTTAAAATTGCATTTCTCTGGAGTTGTGCGGTTATATGCCGAAGTACAAAATTATACTAATAACAGTATATGACGACGTGTGTTTTAGTGTATCCTGAACCTGATTTATATTGTGTTTGATATTTTGGGAGCACTTATGCTTTGAAAGGACTTTTTAGGGAGAAGTATAGGTATATGTATGGGACTATTTAATCACTCTCTAAGGTCTACGAAATACTGCAGACGTTGGATGCAATTAAATAAAATGGTTTCGATACAAAACCTATCAATCGATACAAAAAATTATAAGCAATGTGAGGCAACTAGTCTTACTCAGAGATACCTCGGGTTACGTCTTTTTAGATTGAATGACGGCCATAACATATTTGGGCCACATTTAACTTTCAAAATCAAAGATTTTTGAAGATAAGTAATGGGTCTCACAGCCTTCGAAGGAAGCCAGCTAAACACCACAACATTTAAAAATATTACTTAGAGATTGAAATAACCTTTGACTGTTGACCTCATACGGCAAATCTCAACCTTTCATAAATTTTCATCATAAACCCAATTTTCGTAATTCAAACCTCTACATCAAATGTGTCCCAGATTAATTCTAATGACCAATTTGCATGATGATAATCATTTTTTAGGAAACCCTAGGGGTTTCGTTTCTTATACTGATAGTAATAATCAAGGGACAGATGTACGGAGTAATTAATGACCATAAAGGGTTTGGACCCACATATATCATGGTGCGGTTGGTACCCTGGAGACAAGAAATCAGAAATTGCTGGATTTATGTGAAGGTTGGACCTTGATTTGATGTTGAGTAGGTAAATGTAACGTTTGTCGCATGATAATCAAACGAACTAAGAATTAAAAATATTTTTGAATTTTCAAGTAAATAAAGAAATTTTCTAGAGCTCCTGGCTAAGTCAGAGCTGTGAGGATCGATTGAGCATAAGGTTAAGCAACGATTGGCATGGTCGGTCCGCGGATGGGTGACTACCATGTCTTAACGAGTTCTTTCGTGTTTCGAAAGGCACAATAAATTGATAGGTCCCGGCCTTCATTTAAACATCTTTGTCATTTTTGGTTCTTGTCTAACAAAATAACTAGAAGACTAGAGTCTGACAACTAGAATGACTAATGGATGCCAGGCCGCAGGAAAACGTCTGAAAACGTAGTCCACGTAACGTTTTCAGAAATTATCATCCATAGGGTTACGAACTATTATAGTAGCTAAATATTCACCAACCCTTATCATTTCGGACACACACACACACACACAAAATATAGCTCATCACAGATATTACATCAAAATATTCAAAAGGGGGAGACACGGGAAAACGTCTGAAAGTCCTTTTTTCAATAAAAGAACAAGTCAAACGAATAAATCATGAAATTCTCGTGAAAGTTTGCGTTAGAGTAAAATAAAGCGGTTGTGTTTGATAAGCGAGCCGAGACGAAGTGGTTCAGCGATTTGAAAAGATAAAAGAAATGTAGTTTCGTGATTTTCAGGGGGTTTTTATGTCTATTTCGTGTAATTGGGTTCTTTGCAGTGTCTATGGAGAATTTGTTTGTATGTGTGTATTTTTTTTTCTCTTTTTCGTATGTCATTTTCCTCGTAATTCCTTTTTAAAGGGACCATGCAACCTCTTTCAGTGATCCTAACAGGAAAAGAAGGTCTTTTGTCCGCTGTTAAATTTTTGCTTGGTTGACGGACATATTGAATTGGTTAAAGAAACTGACACGATGGTTGGAAAAAGCTATTTTTTGGAGATACCATGAAGAATTTTCTCCTAATACTTATAGGTACCTAAAGTTTTATTACATACTTCAAATGCAAAATTCTTATTATACCTACGTACAGTGTACACTCGCTACCTTTATTAGAACTACTAGCATTTACAAAAAAGTTTTAAAACAATTCCCAAGTCTCCAGACCTATCAAGCTCCACTAATTTCTTTACCAAGAAGGTTAACTAAAGTAAAATTACGGTACAAAGTAGTGAACGGCAGTTATGAAACTGCTCCTGTAATGTTTTCTCTGTACCTGACAACTTTACTCCCGATTAGCTTTATTTTGTTTTTGTATTGTATTGCTATTGGACTATGAAGCTTAGTACTTAGTTCTAAAGGTTTGATTTTCATTGCAAGAGCTATCTTCAGTGGTGTGTGTCAAATACGTCAAGTCGATCCTAGTCGATCTATCTCAATTGATATGTATTTGGAATTCGAATCCAGAAAGACGTAATAAAATATGAATTTTGTAAAGAGAACATTGTAAAACCTTAACGTGCAATTTCTTTTCTTTTCCCGATTTGAATCAGGGTTACAATCGCACAACATTCTGGCATGTCCAAGGCCCTATATTTTTATTTCCTCCCATTTTAGCAATATAATGTAACTCAAAAATTCTAATCTGCCATCTCAAAAAATCTCCGAGACATTTTCCTCCTAATTTATTCGTTCCCGTTCATAAAATCCGCCATGTTGTTGAAAATATTTACATTACAATACGACCTTTGAACGCAGCTGTAAAGAAATATAACCCAACTCACAAAATGAAGGCCATTACAGCCCTTTGTAGCCACAAATAATCTTAAATATCTTATAGAAGCCTTCTGTCTAGACTTTAGGTCGCCTACAGGGATATTAAAATACCACAAACAAATCCTTACTGAAGTTATATACATTCGAAAGTGATTTTGTTTGTTTGTGTGTCATAATTTCAGTGTAGAACTCCAGTTAGCTGTAGTGTGAAGATTGATGGGACTTTAAGATAGTGGTAATAATGTTTTGTGTGAAGGTACGAGTCAAAACATGAGAAACAACTAGTATAGAAATTAAAAACCGTTACTGTAACTATTACGTTGTAAGTAAATAATAGCAACTATGTAATCAAGAAAAGTAGGTACCTAATTAAATTAAAACCAAAGTATAACGTAGTCAAACAAAATAATTGCGTCATAATTCGTATCTGCCTTAAACAGAAATAACATTCAAAACCCAACTGATTCATCTTCAATTCCTTTCACAACCCAAAAACAACTAAATAAAATTACCACATAATAACAAGAACTTAATCATTAATACCCAAGGCAGGCCCATTATTTCCAAGTCGAAATTTCTAGAACACGTAAGACTATCCTTACTATATAATATTATAAATCGGAAAGTGAGTTTGTTTGTTTGTTTGTTTGTTTGTTCCGCTTTCACGCCGTAACTACTGAACCGATTGCTTTGAAATTTTGCAGACGTAAAGTTAGAAGTCCGGATTAAATAATAGGGTACTTTTTATCCCGAAAAAAATAGATATTCCCGAGGGAAAACAAAATATTGTTTGCTTGATGGATGGATTGTAGATGGCGCTGTGTGTCGAACCGAATTCCACGCGGGCGAAGCCGCGGGCGGAAAGCTAGTTAAATTCATAATTAAACATATTAATCATGCAGAACTCTGACATTCGTCGTTAAAATTACGTAGGTACTGATGTCTCTGTAGAACCTGATTACAAATTATATCTAAAGCTTACGTAGTTCGGAGATAAACTACAGCTATATTTCAAAGAGTCGCGGTTCTTGGGTTAAGTTGTACCCTCACCCTCGGGATTGGAGGGTTAAGTGAGGGGCGAAAGAGGTTTGCTTGAAAAATTGTACGTGGTCGTGGCGACGTTTTCCGATGAACTTTATGGTGGGTGAGAACTTGCTGTAGTGCTTGCGCAGAGACGATTTTTAGTTATCAGTAGGTGATGGTATGCACATGGTACAGACGACAGCACATCAAGTTACCACGATCTGTCAAAGTTCTGCAATAGATTTTCAACCTTATCGCAATGGCGGTAGGTTAATGTTTGATTGGAATTTGACAGATTCGTACACGTTGACCTGCTGTCGTCTGTACCTAGACTATCTCATTGAATTTGACGGTATCTATACTAATATTATAAAGCTAAAGAGTTTGTTTGGTTGAACGCGCTAATCTCAGGTAAAATATTTCAGTGAATGATAGCCCATTTATCGACAAAGGTTTGCTACTTTTTATCCGAGTGCGCGGAGGACTTCTCACGGGACATGGGTGAAACCGCTAGCAGAAGCTAGTGTTCTATATTCTTTGAAAGA
The DNA here is from genome assembly GCA_002382865.2 of Heliothis virescens. Classification (NCBI taxonomy): domain Eukaryota; kingdom Metazoa; phylum Arthropoda; class Insecta; order Lepidoptera; family Noctuidae; genus Heliothis; species Heliothis virescens. The sequence continues at coordinate 1,936,850 of NWSH02000019.1, read as the reverse complement.
GCTGTTGATCAACTGCAATTCCGTTAGACTTGTTGAATGCACGAGGAAAAGTTTGAGGAAGGATTTTAGGCTTCTATGTGATACTTAGAATTAGGAATAATGTTACACAATGCTGATAAATAAGAAGATGAAAATAAGAGGTTCATTAGTTCATACTAATAACGTATTAAAATAAAACATTTAGGCTAAATAAGCGATTAAACAGCCAGCTTTACTTTTTCAAAAAAGCCTTATGAGATATTGTAATTATTTTTATCTCTAACCCTTTTGAAATATTTTCCGCCAACACAAACAAATTGGGCCATCAAAAACCACTATTTTGAGGCCTATTTCACAACACTGGTAGTTTGTCAGGTCCCGATTAAGCAAGCCTTCGGGACATTTCTTTACTACACAAACAGACTACACCACATATCCTTTGTATGTATAAAATGTGGAATCAATGTGTGTAGGTAGGCCTTTCAAATTAAGTCTAGCTTAGTAGTTATTTAGAAATAAATACAACCTGAAATAGAAAAAAGTATTCTAAAGCATATATTTAATGTGGTTAGTTAAGTTGATAGATGTTCAAGATGAGAATGTTAAACGTTACTGGTCAGTTGGCAACGACGATCGGTTTAAAAAAAATCAAATCCAATCAAACGAATATTAAATGTCTATTGTATTTGTGTCCTTAAAAAAATAACTAGATGTGGGAAATGGTTTCCTCGGCACGCGAGAGTACACCGTGGGTAATACTCGTAGCTAGTAATATTATAAAGAATTCAATTCAATTTCAATTCAATTTATACAGTAACAACAATTTATATTTTTTTGAAATCTTAATCTAAAAATAAAATGAATTATATCTAGAATCCGAATAACTTTGAAACTACTGAATCGATTCCATATGTTTTACTGATAAAAAAATACATTATCTTGAAAAGCTATATAAAAAATTGTATTTGACAAGAATACGAGATGTTGTTTGTTTAGAGTTCTCTTGGGTGGCAGGTTATAGTTATGAAAAAAATAGGTACAATCGCCACGGTACTGCATCATGTGATCAATGAAAACCCTGAATATCAAAAACATAAACCACTATTTTAGTATTATAATAAATTAAATAAATCCGTATTACAAAATGCTTCACATTTCCAACAGCATTTTCCACATAATATCATGATTATAGTATTAGCAAAAAGTGGAATTGTAAATTATTAATTCTCTGAACCTATTAAAATATTGTTAAGCCGATTGATTACCAAAATGTCATCGGTTGTGATATTAAATCGTGTGAATGATCAATGGTACTTATATGTTTTAATTAAAAAAAGCTTAAATCTGTACTTACTAATATTATAAACCTAAGGAGTTTGTTTGTTTGAACGCGCTAATCTCAGAAACTACTGATCCGATTTGAATTTTTTTTTCAGTTTTATATAGCCCATTTATTGAGAAAGGCTATAGGCTACTTTTTATCCGGGTACGTCAAATAGTTACCACGGGAAAGCGGGTGAAACCGCTGGCAGAAGCTAGTGTATACATAATATGTATGTATTAATAGTAAACAACGGTTTGGTTTCATGTTTCTCAAACAATTAGGGATGGTTAGAATTCATTACGCAACAATGCTTTGATGTGTTAATTTCATTCAGTAATTGTTAAAGCCATTGATCATTATAGACCAGCATTTTCACGCGGCTATGGCTGCCAAACGTAGCTTATTGAATAAAAACTTTTCATGCTACAAAAAAGTATAGTGACGGCCAGTTTACATGTTTCAGATAAAGTTCTCGATAAATACCTGATAGTTTATGCCATAGCAAAGTTGACAAAATTAAAATAATTTCTATGACACTATGTGTCAGATAGATTTCTAAAACTTAATATAAAACCTGTGAAACTGTCTATTAAACTTATATATGTCACTTCTCCTTCCTGGCGGCCGCCATTGTTCGCCACTATGAACATTGACCAATCAGAGAGCAGTGTATTATTTTACGTATTTCAAAGATGCGTATATTTAAAAAAGCTTTTGTGATTGATTGAATCATGTAGAATCTTACGTATAGATATCCGTTAGTTTATAAATTGACCGTGTGATGTCGGAAATTGATAAATTTACGACAATGTAGACGTAAAATAATACAACTTATCTCCCGTTAAGAATGCTACGAAAGTTTATAAACTTCCTAGTAAATTAATAAACTTACGGATCTTGTTATTTTCCAGTGACATATATACTTACTCACTAGCTGTATCTTACAGTCACGATAGAAATACTTCCAGCATCTGGCTAAAAAGTGGCAAGTATATTATGTCCTTTTTCTGGCTGTAACTTAGATAATTGAGGTTCCAGTGTGTGGTTCCGTAGCGTGCGACAAACAGACAGTCAGAGCTATTTATTTATGTTATTAAGTAATGGTCGTGTTTATTGTGTATATATAAATAGATAGATATATTATTAAATAGCTCAATAGGCACACGAAATTCCTGGTTTTGGTTAACTAATTCGTTTTATCTAATTAAATTAAAACCATCACAATTGTTCGAAATATTTCGAGCATTGTATATCAGTTCGAAATGAATGTTCGAATAATTAGTGATAGGTGAAATAATTAATTCGGATGGATTACGAAGCATTTAAATATTGAAATATTATATTCTGAATGATTTTTTCGGTTTATCGTTTATTTCAGTTGTTTTTCATTACAAATTCAATAGTTTATTTTTGTTTTGTTTTACTATTTTGTATTTTTGTGTTCATTTTTTTAGTTTGACAAATGTACGTCTGTCCGTCTGTGGCAACGTAGCACTTAAACCGATGAACCAATTTGGTAATGTTTTTCTAAAATTAATGTTTTCATCATCAATGTCTACTTGATCGAAATTTAAGAAACCTACTAGATTAAACAAATCGTTGAAAAACATTCAAACATTCCTACATTACCCCATCCGATATAATTACCAAAATTAATTCGAAAATCCCAATCCCTTAATCCTATCAAAACATATGACGATTCGGAAACTCCAAAATACGTAATTTGCCTCATTTACCTATATTTTAATATTACATCGAACGTTGGGACCCTTTGGGAAGGTCCCAAAACGTTTTTGCGGTCAAAACCACGACATGGACGGGTATTATGCCTATTTTAGGGGTAAATGAGATCTTAACTGAATGAATTAAAGGTACAAGCTTAATGGAGAAACACCTTTTTGGGGAATTGTAAGTTCTCTTGTGTAGGTTAAGTAAGGTTTCCTCATTTCTGTTTAGGAATTTTTAACCAAAATATAAAAAACACATCATCATCTGCCTTGCCTTTTCCGAACTGAAATGTTGGGATTGGCATCCAGTCAGACAGATGAAACTAAGTGCTAGTATTTTACAAAGAGCGACTGCTTCTGGAGCCCTTTGTGTACCAGGATCGCGTCTTTAAAAAATCCCGCAGCCCCAGCAGAAGACCAATATTTCCTCCCATTAAAAAAACTCCTAACAAAATATCTGCAATCTCCGCAAAAATTATGCCGAAGCAGCAAAAAATCTGCAACCTGAAATTGAGCTCCTCATTACATCCGCATCGCAATCAAAGAGGTAGGTACAGCAATATCTTGCAGACGAGTAAATCTAACGTAAGTGATACAGTCTGGCTCCAAGCCCCAAATAAATCGGCGGTCGGAACGTCGGCCTAGCTGGGGTTACAGATGTGGAAGTTTCTAGAAAGGACTCGAAGGGTCGCCTTTATTGAGCCTACGTAATGTTAGCATAGAATTATTATTAGCTTCAGCATAGTTATTTAGCTTCTCATTATTAGCGTAACAAAACAGGATTTGATACAAAACTGTTGCACTGATTTATGTGTTTTGGTACGTAAATAGCCTTGAGTTCGAGAAGAGCCGTCTTTTGTCCGGGTGCAAGTAAATATTTCCCGAACCAATAAGGTATGTTGAACCGCGTAGATTAGGTAGTTACCATAAGCCTTACACGCTTGTCAGGTCAGTACAACGGCATGTTACTGAGTTTGTTATCCAGTTTTCCTTCGCTCTAGAAATAATCCCTAAGAAACTACGACCGTGTATTTTTGTGAGCAAAAATCAAAGGACAGTCCTATCTCCAAACCAAAAATACCAACTTAATCTATGAAGGGGGAAAGCTGTATTGATAAATTGAGCAATCGACTGGGACGAAGACGGGGGGCACTGCAAGCGACATAATAATTTCCACGGCCCGAGGAAGATGAGAAATTGAATCTCTATAGAAGCGAGCTTCGATTTTTTCGGATCGCTCGAACCGATTCTCGATGTTTAATTATCGACTATCGTTGTGGGTTTTTAATATCTGTGCAAAGCAGTCTAGGGTGTTGGAATCCAATTTGATGCAGTTTGATTGCGTTTTTCATGAGTTTTATTACGGATTTCTATAACCTATCTTCCAGTGTCATTGGTTTCAGAAAAGTTCTAAATAGCCACAGAAATGTTCTTAATTTTGATTACTGGTCTATGGCTTGATAGGTCATTTAGCTATCTAGAACTTTATCTGGAACCTGAGAATGTGGCCGTAAAAGGTTAATCAGTTTTTCAGGTAACTTTAAGTCTATGTTTTCCACTAAAAGGCCATAATAGAAGTCTCTTAACACACGACGTTCATAGGTTGGTAGATGCAAGAATAACCTTTCAAAATGGGTCTATATTGACGATGGTAGATGCGGGTGCGATGCCGCACTACAAACAATGCGGCACCTTCTGTGCTGTCCAATATGTCCTACACTTGCACATAGTGAAAGACCTATGTTCAGATCCTAATTGACAATGCCCTGTTCATGGCGAAATATTGGGCCTCGAAATTTTGATTGGATTGTTATAGACTGGTTATGAAGAGTGATAGTTAAAGCGTGAAAATTCCTTACTTTACTTTATCTATTCTGAAACTTGTAC
>NWSH02000019.1:1892263-1910173 GCA_002382865.2 Heliothis virescens | reverse complement strand
CCGATTTGAAAAATTCTTTCAGTGTTAGATAGCCCATTTATGGAGGAAGGCTATAGGCTACTTATTATCCGAGTGCGCCGAGTAGTTCCCACGGGACGCGGGTGAAACCACTGGTAGAAGCTAGTGTAGTAATAAATGTATGAATACTAGGTTTACCGACACAGCAAATACGAGCTGCATTTGTTTCCACAATCTGTGGCATTCATTGTGGCTGAAATGGAATAGTGTAGCAGATATGTCATCTGTGCTGATGTTGTTCATGTGTCGTGTTTCATTGACGGTTTGTTTTGTACGTTTGTTTTGAGGTGAAAGGCTAAGCTTCAATGTATAATGTGTTTTGCGAAAACGTGACTGAATTATGTTTCTTTCTAATTTTGTGAGAATGTTGTATAGTTTTTTAATTACGTAAAATGTATTATATCTATCTAGTTCTCTTTAGAGTAGACTTGGGAAGACACAATTAGCGACGGTTTGACGCACAAACTATGTATTTTCAAAAACTAACTCTGATGATGGGCAAGTATAAATATGAAATACTAGCTTCTGTCAGCAGTTTCACTCGCGTTCCCGCTGTGGCAGCGTGAGGGAGTGTCAGACTTTTACTGACTAAAACCCACCGTATACCTTCGGACGCCCTTTGTGTGCCAGGGCCGCGGTAACTCTTTCGAACAACCCACAGCCCCAACCGGCTCTGGCCCTAGTGGGTCCCGCAGGGCTATATGACACTAAAAGACCGGTACAGCCCGAAAGTAACGTTCAAGTAAGCCAGCAAGTAAACTCTATCTTTATAATATTAGTAACTACACATGTTAAGAATTATATTTTCTAAGAAAAGTAATAAGCTCTATTTCTGTAATAATTCTTACCCACTTTAACTGTTGAAATAGAATGACAGAGGCAGCCACTTATAACTGCCTTTGAACTATTTTTCTTAGAATTACATTGAAAACCTCCTTTTAGCTCATTAAAAACGTTTGAAAGGAAAAAAAGGAAATAGGGAAACAATCCAGTTGTGGACATAACAATAGATTTATATTCTTGGAATGGTTACATGTTGAAGTAAAGTTTTTGTGTCTGTCTTTGGTCTATAAATATGTATAATCTACACTAATATTATAAAGCTGAAGAGTTTGTTTGTTTGAACGCGCTAATCTCAGGAACTACTGGTCCGATTTGAAAAATTCTTTCAGTGTGACGCGGGTGAAACCACTGGCAAGCTATATATATGTTACTAAGATTATGTAAACGAGATCGCATTAAGGCGAATGTAATGAAGGACGTCCTGCTGCACGGTGGACTGATGATTTGAATTAAGGCGAAGGCAGTGGGTGGTTGCAGGTTGCCCAAGACCGGTTGGTTCTTATTTGGTAAGCATAGGTAGCATTGCATTAAACGGCAATAGGCGGGTGTGATGATGATAGGCTCATGGATAAGTAGTTGTTATACCCATCTATGGACTCGTAAGGTTAAGCAAGGTCAGTCCGTGGACGGGTGACATCTTGTTATGACGATTTCTTCCGTGTTGCTAAAAAGCACGTCAAATTGGTGAGTCCCGGTTGTCATTTGTACATCTTTAGCCAGAAGTCAGAAAATCTGACAACCAGTCTTACCAAGGAGTGTTAGAATGCCCGGTCACTGGGATGTAAAGGTTAGATTAAGCAGTCGTTTCATGTAAAAGTCAGGGTTTTACATGAAACGACTGCAGTACTTGCAACTCAGCTGCAAATACAAAAAGTTGTACAGACTGCGATACTTCTGCGATAGATTTTTAACCTTATCACAATGGAGGTAGGTTAATGATTGATTGATAATGATTTAATTGGTAAAATTTGACAGATTATACGTTGCCCTGCTGTCGTCTGTACGAAGCAAAAACAGTCTCAGATTATATTTACTTTGTTATGACTGAATAGCCTCAGAAGATCTACCTTTATAGAGTTTTTTGTGAATCTTCACCTGGGGAGGTTTTTTTTAATAAAAACCAAGTAGCGTTTATGAAAATACTTAAGTGGGAAAGATTGTTTGTATAAAAGTAAGTGTTATAAGGTTTATTTCCCCTGTGAGACGAATCAAACAAAAACTTTTGATTTTCTCTATGACAATGGACTGACGAGGTTCTTGTATTTTCTTCTTTTTTTCATTAATACGTAGAAGTATATAATTTTATTAATTTTATTTACACCGAGTAAAACTTTAGCACTTGAAATAACAGTATACTAAAGAAGCTGTTTTTTGGGAACTTCTTTGTGTACTTGGAGGAAAAATACTTACCGCTTTTGACATTTGGAAATAGAGTACACCATTCCAAAAGTTAAAGAATTTTTCAAATCGGTTCAGTAGTTTTGGAGCCTTTAAGGTACACAATGAAACAAAAAAAAAATCCTCTTTATTATATTTCTAGGATTTACATTAGTAAGTTGGCTAATTACTGTTAACGAATAATTACTAAGATTTTCTATAAACCATGATATTTTCATTCACAACTTGAACTACAGCAATTAACTAAAAATCCAATCTAGAACTTAGATTCTTACTCATTCGAAATGCAAAGACAGATCCCGCCATAAATCACAATAAGACGCGTCCCGAATGTTCTCGAAGCAAATGAACATCAACGCATTTGATATTCCTGAGTGCTAGCAAACGTTTGTATTATACAATCCATTAATATAACAAGACTTATTTGCATTAATTAATTTAATGTACGAACAATACATTGGCTGTTGTCGTACAAGCAAATATTGGCGCCCAATATGGGCCCGATATGCAGGAGGGGTTTCGTGTACTAAGTTGTATGTTATAATGGAAAAGTAGACAATGGAAAGTTGTAAAGCGTTTCCATCAGTTTTGCACAAATATTTGTGCAAACATTCGTTGTTTTGTGGTGCAAGGAACGGGAGTTAGAGGTAAGTGTTTTGTTAAAGAATTTTCTGTTTAGTATTAATGTTCTTCAAACCTGAAAACGTCTCCGTAATTAACTTGAGATGTAAACCCTTTTCACCTTTTTGTAAAACTTGGTCTTAAAAAGTACCCGCTTCGGTGCTACTAGGTTTATTTAGACAGCAATTTATTCAATACCGGTGCTTTCTTAAGACCATGCATTACAATAAGGTGATATATGTCAAAATAAATGTATTTTATAACAATAAAGTTTGATTCATCATTTAAAACAGTACCAAAAACTTTAGCAATTCGCTTATACTTTATACCACACACACTGGAAAATAACGGATAAAAAGTTCTTCGGATTTTCACGACACGCGGCGCAAAATGAGAGAAGTTGCTTTTGTTACTCACCTTATGCCTTGCGTACATTCGAGGCGCACGTGTACGTGAATGTACGCGAATAATATTTATGTACGCAGTTGTACGCACGAGTACGTCTGTTGTTCTTGAGTGATTGCTGATACGGAGTAAAGTAATTTGTAATTTGTGTTTTTGTTGTTCCGAGACGAAGTAAAAGTTAGGTATAAGAACATAATAAATCTTAGTTACATTTGGTCTTACTACAAAAAAGTTAAACAGGCGATCGTCATGTGTTTAAGAAAACTTTGTATGGAGAATTTTCTAAAACACGTGATGATCGCGTGTTTAACTTTTTGTAGTAAGAATAATTATGTTTTATCTACGGGAATTGGGTGCTAAAAAATTAACATAGGTTGCTCCATTTTGACGCTAAAACGGTTAAACTGGTTACGATAAAATTTGGCATAGATAAAGAGATAGTCTTCATACGGTTTCGAGACATAGTTCCTTCAACCTGGAATCTGTATTAACTTTCTATTTCAAAGTTAGATTTTTAAAATAACCTTTTTATAGTTAGCGCCATCTATCGTAGGCAAATGAGAATTAAACAATAGAATCACTAGGTTTATCTCACCGCTCAGGGCTCACCCATTAATTACACTGAAGCAGGGCCTGATTAACCCTTAGGCTAATTAGGCTGCAGCCTAGGGCGCGAGGATCGGGGGGGCGCGAGGAACCGGGGGCGCGGTGAAATCGTATCTTTGCAAGCACTATAAATCTATAACATGTAGCCTACATATTTAAAGTAAACCGAGAAAACCACTAAAACTNTACAAGCAGGGCCTGATTAACCCTTAGGCTAATTAGGCTGCAGCCTAGGGCGCGAGGATCGGGGGGGCGCGAGGAACCGGGGGCGCGGTGAAATCGTATCTTTGCAAGTACTATAAATCTATAACATGTAGCCTACATATTTAAAGTAAACCGAGAAAACCACTAAAACTAAAAACTCTGAAACTGAAAGATGATCGATCTGAATACTTTTATAGGTAATATGACTATGAACAGTGGCGGCGCTAACTTTTCACATGGCTCTAGAAGTCGGTGGCAAAATAAACACAGTCAAAGACCTGCAGACACCGACTTCTAGAGCCATGTGAAAAGTTTTATTTTATCCCTTTAAGTGTTTTTTGTGAAGTCGGTTTTTTTCTGCTGAAAAAATCGCGCTCGCTCCGCTCGCATCCTAAGTTGTTCATATAATTTTTTTCATCTATGTGTAGTCCGCAATCTATCAAAATGGAATACTTATGCAACTAAATGCATTATTAATTAACTTCCAGATAATCCCTACGAATATTATTAATGCGAAAGTAACTCTGTCTGTCTGTCTATTACGCTTTCACGCCTAAACCAGTGAGCAGATTTTGATGAAATTTGGTACAGATATAAAATAGACCCTGAGGAACAACAAAGGCTACTTTTTATCCGGGTACGGGAAACAGTTCCCTCGGGAAGCGGGCGAAACCGCTGGCAGAAGCTAGTAACCTATATTTTTTCTTGACTTTCATAAATGCTTGTAAAGGCCCAAGTGAAATAAACGATTAAACTTTGATTTTGAAAAAAACCGCGCACCCTTTTCTTTTTACAGACTTTTTCCTATGTTTAATCTTCGGACTGATAAAAATTTTCGCGCTCGCTTCGCTCGCGCTCTCATATAACCTATTGCTGCTGTGCTGTTACTTCTTTTACGCCTCCAAAAATTAACTAAAACAAAGCTTCAGCTTTACAATATTAATAAGTAGTATACATGGTCAAAATAATACATTTTTGTGAATAAAACTGTGAAAGGAAATTGCGCTCGCTCCGCTCGCGCCCTTTTACAATTTTTCCACGTCGTCCTTAAAAGAATTTTCGCGCTCGCTTCGCTCGCGCTTTCATGTTTTATTCTATGAATTTCATAATAAAATTATAAATTGTTATTTGGCTACTAGGTACTGTATAACCCCCTCGAACAAAAGTTGGATACGCCCTTGGGCCTCGCGAACTTGGTTGAACCGACCGCGACGTACACATTTGGTCTAGCGCCACCACTGACTATGAATCGTGTTGACTTTTTTACAAACAAAGACAAAAGTAAGTAATACACTATTGTTGCCGACCGTAACACACATGGTGGGGGCGCGTCCTGATTATTAGCCTAGGGCGGTCAGTACTCTTAATCAGCCGCTGCACTGAAGGATATAAATTACTCCTGTTATTTCCTATATTATACCGTCAGGCTTTGCTGATTGCCTGGTACTTTTGCCGACCGCTCCAGTCGATATTTGTTTTCGCGTTCGATTCAGTAGAAAATGCCTTTTTGTTTATTAAATTAATATGATAGCCAGTCAGTTAGGGTCAATATTTTAAACATCAGTGTGAGGGTAAAAAATATTATTCAACTGTCCATATATAAAATCAACAACCTGAATTGATAAGAAAACTTGAGTGAAAAGTGATAGCTAAAACATGACAAAAGGACTGCTGGTCATATTCATAGCCGATCGTCAATTGTTTATCTAAGAAGCCGTGGAAGTAAAGTAGAAGGGAGACGAAGTGACGATTCAATGAAGGAATTTATTTATCAAAATATTACATTGGATTTGCAAACAAATGGAACATTACCCAGGGCCTATTTGTAAACTTAACAAAACTTTAAAAAAGCCCTTTATATTCGACATTTTATTTTCTAAGTATTTTCGAACTTTCTAACAACATAATAGATTGTCAAGTAAAAGGCAAAATAACACATAAACATCGAATATTTATTCAAGCGTGAAACTAAACGCACGTCAAACGAAACTTTTCAGATTAAACCAAATAATAGTAAATGTAAGAAAATGTGGGGTTAGTCGCGTGGGACTGTGTTACACTGTTAGATATTCAATAATATTAAGTTGTTTTTTGGACGAGAAGTTTTTGTAAAACACTGGTAGACAGCTGTATTTTGTAAGACTGAAAGCCGATGCTTTTGTATGGGAAAAAGCTAGGAAGATGATGTGACGATGGACAAGTTATTTTTGTATAATAAAGGAGTTGCACCGATAAGAGCTAGGCTCTTAAGTTAAAGATAAAGTAAGAAACATATTTTTCGGGATGACAGGCAACCATCATGTCATCAATTTCCTACCTGTCTTCATATTATACCAATTTTATTTGAAGTCAGCACAGAATTTCTTCTTCCATACATCTATATCTACCGTTATCTTACAATTGGTAACTTGCTTACAAGTGTGGCTACGGTACGGACGCCAACACCAACCTACCTCAATCTATCAAATTCCTTCAATAGATTTTCAACCTTATCACAATAGTGGAAGGTTGACGTTCGATTGGTAAAATTTGACTGATTCGGGTAGATTGGCCTGGGGCCTGAGTCTGTTTCTTAAACTTAAGCAACAATCAATTGTCACTACAGTGAGATCCAATTACAACTCCAATACGATTGAAGCGTTATTGGTTGAAGCGGTATTGAATAAAAATCGTACTCGTAATGTACTGTCAGATGACAGATGACATTGCAGATGACAGACCAATGGCATGTCATTGGAAAACGATTGGTCTTTTAATAGTAACAGAATAACCGATAAGGCTAAAACTGCTATCGCCATACAATTTTAATTGAATTTTCATACGAGTGACACACAGTTGTAGTTAAGGAATCACCCCCCTGGAGGTTGTACCTTTATTCGTACTCATAATACTTAACCCATATTATTATCTATCCAACACAGGCACTACTTAGATATCATACAAGTTTTCAGTACATTGAAAACTTTAAGTCAATAACTGTACGTGACTTTTGATGCGGGAAGCGACTTCTGACTTCAAGTCAAAGTTTGGACTAGTGGATAAAAGTCTGTTTAATATACGGAAGAATAACTTGAGATACGAGGATGTTGTGGAAAATAATGTTTTTAAAATTTTGAATCTATACTGATAGTATTAAGCTGAAGAGTTTGTTTGTTTCAATGCGCCAATCTCTGGAATTGCTGAACCGATTTGAAAAATGCTTTCAGTGTTATGTAGCCTATTATGAGTGAGCAAAGTTAAGCCTTTGCAAGGTGGGTACAGCAATGGCAAGTAGCTAGTCGAACACAATATATTTTATTGAGTATTTTTGAATATAAATGATAACCATAATATAGTTATCGCTTCGTTTCTAACTGGACTGCGACCCTTAACTGTAATGTCGGAAATTTACCCAATAAATTGTGACCAGTACCCCTAGTTACTTCATGGAAGTCGCCATTTCTTCCACTAAGAGATGGACAAAATCTATTGATATCGATAGCTGAATTGTCAAAGTTTATGGGAATGGGGATGTCTAGGGTACTCTGTGGCTTAAGGATACAGACAGACTTAAGATCTATATAATCCTATTTGTACAACGAATGTAGGGGGTAATTCTAGTGACATTGGTCATCTGTCCGGTCGACATCTAGACATGTTTTCAAACCAAGACCGTTTTATGTTAGAAGTATTTGTCAAAAAATTATATAAAAAAATACTTTGATGATGATGCACATATTTGGGCACGTAACCCTAAGTCTGTAAAATATACGTGAAGTCGAATTATAGCAGAAAATAAACAAAAATACATAACTTGTATCAATAAGTCGACATATTGCAGCGATTGATGTAAATAAAAACAAAATGGCGAATTATCCCGATACAGCGAAACAAATCGGTTTTCAGTTATGTCGCCATTTAAGTTATGAGCGGACGGAGATCAACAATTTTATACGTTTTTCATTATTTATAGATTTCTTTTTATGTCAATGATGAAAACTTAGTAATTTTCAAATATCTTTGCTGCTGTGAAAACAGCTATTATATGTCTTGTAATGTTTTGTTCGTACATCTTGACTCAATCGTGAGTGCTATACCAACTATCCCGTAATTGTAGCAGCTTTAAACAAAAGAAAGTCTTCAAGTTAAAAAGAAAAGAAGTCGAAATGTTAGCACGGAACACGTGCATCTTCGACCTAAAATATCCTAGGCTGCGCCCACCAATTCGCACCTCAAGCGCGGTGAGTATGGGCAAATTCGGAGGCTAAATATGGAGAAGGCTTTTGTACAGCAGTGAACGTTTTTTTTGATAACGAAGGCGACAGACACGTGCTGAACAATTTTGAAGAAATCTTGCCAATAATCGTATGTGAAGATATACTTACCAAGATTGATTCAAGGACAAACATTGACACAACACGGGATAGACAGATATTAGTAATTCACCTAGTTAGTCTTTTGTACTTTGTATCCTCTAAATTCCTATAAATTGCACCATAACCTTCATTTTGTCATTAAATTTGAAGCACCCGTCCCTCAGATGGCTCGAACATGATCATTTATCATTTCACAGTGACGTCACTGAAAAAATATGACAAGAACAAATCGGGAGATATAGTACATTATTGTACGGCATTAGTGTTGGCAAAAACTTAGCTTCGGCCTCTTGATGTCGATAAAGTTGCCAATTAGTGTTGCGCTTGATATATTGTCGATAAAAATGTGATTAAGTAAGCAGCAGTTTTTATTCTTGGGAATATTATGGATGGACATAGCTGTCTTTGTGAAGGTTTTGTTACTCAAAATAATATCTGATTGGGTTGGGACGGACAAATCTATAAAAGTTGAAACATCGAAACCAACAATCTTTCAATCGTTTAGTATTTTGTGCAAGGACCGACATTGCGCCTGATCTCTCTCCGGTCGTGTCGGAATGCCGTCCCATCGGGTTATGAGAGTAAGGGAATAGGGAGTGTACCTGTGTCTGCGTAAATGCTTGTGCACTATAATATGTCCTGCGCAGCTGACTGATCCTCTTAAATGAGACCAGCCGCCGTGGTCGGCTATCGGCTAAGACGTCACCACATTTTGTGAAAAAGCAGGCATGTATTTTGCACTTTTATACTAAAACCGTCGAACTAAACTGGATAAAATCTACAAACAAAATGTATTTTTATTCAAGAGCAAGTTTCTATCGTAACACCAACATTAAAAACCCTTAAACAAAACAACTCCTTCCATTTTCTTTTCTTATAATTGAATTTATTTCGTAAACATAAAAGCGAGGAACAAGCTAACCAAATTGACGCGAGATTGACCTGTCAAGTTTCAATTGAATTGCTTTATTTATGTGACGCTAAAGGTTCCTTTTCTTTTTGGAAAAATATAGGAATGTATATGTGTTGTAGAGTTACGGTTTGGATAATATTGATTAGTTTTTTTTTCTAGGAGGGTGATAAAAATCTGTAAGGAAAGATGGTGATAATCTGAAGAAGTTCATTGTGACAGGTAAAATTGAGGGCATAAGGCCCGGGCAAGGCTGGAATGCAGCCCCATGCGCTGGTCCGACCAGATCCGCACCACTCTCGACTCCAAAGTCCACGACGCTCTTCACACCGCCCGAGACAGAAGTAGATCGTTCGAGAGAAAGCGATGAAGAAGGGAGGTCACGACCCTCAGCACTGAGGAATACGACGCAAGGAGGAGGACAAAAACTGTCTAAACTTTTCTTATGCTCGGGTCGGTTTTCAGTTTGACCGTTTGCAGCTGAGTACCAGTGTGTTACGTAGAGCAATTGCCTATTAGACCGGCTCAACCCAGTTACCCGATAACCCTCGGTAAGATTAGTTCTTAATTCGCTGACTGTTAAAAAAATTACTATCATGACTGATAGTTCCGACCCTGACAAACAATCTCTCTATGTCGAACACTGGTACTCATCAGCCTCAATACTTGAATACATAGAAACTTGATCCATTCTTATGTCCCCTACAGAAAATATTAACGAAACAAAGGCAGTAAGTTGTAAGTTCAAAACTACTTGAAAATAGGTCGACAGCAATAGAAGGCTTATCAAGGCAACACAAACAGTCGTTATCACCAGAACAGCAATTGGCTTACAAACTAATTAAAACGAGATCGTCAACTAATAACAATTTTTAACTCAATTCCCTGATAAAGTCGAAGGTTTGGCCTTAAACTTAGAGAATGTAGCCAGCTAGACACGCCTTCCTCTTGGCCAAAAGTACCTACAAGCACAGTTTAAATATATTTAGAACAGTTGGGAAGCTACCTACTAAAGTTCCTACCGTTACACTCACACACACATACGCATTGACGAGCAAATGCTCGACTGGTAAAGGTACATAAATATGTACCTTTACCAGTGCTGTTAGTACTTACTGACTGGCACGTCAAAAGCTACCGCGCTAGCTAGCATTTGGCCAAAATAGGAACTAAAGTTTGACAGACATTTAAGTCGGTACTACCTAGTGACAACCCTACGTCTTCAATGATGCTTACGTCATCATTTCGACAAGAAGTTTAGCTTAATTACTGGTACATCTTTATTCTGTTCTACAAGCGAGCCTCTTATACTCCAATATAAGTTTATGCTTGTGTTCGTCAATTAAGTCATGTGTGTGTGTAATTATGCGACGAAAGCTATCACTATGTGTTACGTCCTACGCGCGTAAATCGGCAGACCTTTTTGCAAAGAGATTATCTAGCTTCCGCCAGCGATATTACATGCATCTCGTGTAAACTCCTCCGCTTACCTGGATAAAAAGATACTATTAAGATGGCTAACAGGCCTTCTGCGATAAATAGGCTACCCAAAACTGTTTTTTTTTTGTAATTGGTTCAGGAGATCCTAAGTCGCGTTGAAATAAATAAACAAAATTTTCGTACCTATACATACTCGTAGATTGTGCACATATCGGTTCCAGTTGCTTAAATGCTCGAAGCACCTAAACGTTAGCAATTTAATTACAGTTACAAAATTAGTTTGTTAACGGAATCACAGTTTGATGTTTCGGAACTTTGTAATGTTTACATATTGTTATTGTGCACCTCTGAAATAATCTGGCTTGTAGGAGTGAACACAATTTGGGCCTGAGTTGGGTCCGAAATCCTGAGGGATAAGGGATGGTTGGAATTAAGAGGGATGTTGCATAACAGTGCGGTTTTAACCCGTTATTTCGTCATGATTGTTTTAGGATATTAATGGGATATTACATAAAAACCGGCCAAGTGCGAGTTAAACACGCACGCGAAGGGTTCCGTACCATCCGTATCTAGAAAAAAGTACTATAGGAATGTTCAAGTGTGAGTTACTTAAGTTGCACATTATTTCTAATAGATGGCGCTACTAGTGTACAATTTTGCTATCAATTAAGATAAATCAACAGCCTTCATAATTTTTTTTTTAATTTTTAGTATTTGTTGTTATAGCGGCAACGGAAATACATAATTTGTGAAAATTTCAGCTTTCTAGCTATCACGGTTAATGAGATACAGCGTGGAGACAGACAGACAGACAGACAACGAAGTCTTAGTAATAGGGTTCCGTTTTACCCTTTGGGTACGGAACCCTAAAAATGGTTATTTTTTTTACAAAGAAAAACATTGGTAGTAACACGATTTTAATGTTTTGAAAAAGAACGATGGAAATATTATTAATATACTTAAGTTTAACAATTTGTTTAAATATTCTTTATCCAATGATTTGCTGTGTCTAGCTTTTAATACTTTTTGAATCCAATTTGGAAAAACATCTGAATATAATTTTCTTTCATGCATAATTCTGAACTGTTAACTGGCTTCGTACAAAAAATAATGATGTTTTAAATGAATTAAGGTTTAATTCTTTTGTTTCTACAATCTTTCGACTCCGTCAGTCATAAAAAAGAACATCGGGTTGCACTACGGGAGTGCTGGTAGAAGTGAAAACTTGAATATTAACTATGTGCAGTTTTTTGGAATGGTTAGGGAATCATTGCTTTAATAATTATCAGTACGAAAGTACTATCATTATTTTATGTGATAAAACACAATATTTATGGCGCTATCATACACAATTATAATATTTGAAATTACATAATAAAAAATGAGACACTTCAGAACTATTATGATTATTTAACATAACAAAAAGTTTATTTCTCAGATCACATGGACACGATTGAGCGTCGTCCGTCAAACGTCTTACGATATTTTTGTCTTACGCTCTTTATCCGTCGGTCACGTGATACCAGTCGAGAGTTTGTCAATTTTTCCCATCACAAAAAGTGCTCATTGCCGCTAAACAAGTTTTCACTTAAAAACGACCTTTTTATAAAAACTCCCTAAGTATGTAAAAGCATGTCAGCACTACATTTTTATGACGTTTTAAGCGTCAGGTGTTTCGCTGGGCGAGTCCATTATTTACCAGGCGTTTCGGCGTGAGCGCATTAAGGGACGCTAATAATTGATGAGTATACAGCCTGTGTATACAGGGCTGTTAGACATGAGCTCGTGAATAAATAGTATTATGTAGACGCAGTGAGCGATTTTAGGCTGGTTGGAGTGATTTTCTTTGGAGTAAATGGTCTTTTTGTATCATGTACCACTAGTGTACGATCTATATTGTGTATGACAAAGTCGACGATTGATGCATATGACATAAGTTGATAAAACTCTAAAATGTATTTTAAGGCAAGTTTACACATTGCGATTTCATTGCCCGTGGCTTGCCATTTTATTGCAGCAAGATGCTACTCGCACTGTGTAAACGTAATCGTGCAATAGGTAAATGGTCGCCTGTCAAAAATTACTGCAACAAAATGGCAAGCAACGGGCAATGAAATCGCAATGTGTAAACGAGCCTTTAGTAGATATACATACGCATATCGTTCTATGACAGATCAATGTAAAATAAAAGGTAAAAAACTGTTAATCAAAACACTTCAACAAAAAAAAATGACAATGTTTTTGTTTATTTTATGCTTTACAAATAGGATATTTATTTTTCTCCGAGCAGGATATATAGGCATACTGAATCTTCATAATGTATTTTTTTGTACAGACAGCACATCAAGTTACCGGAATCTGTAAAATTTTTGCAATAGATTTTCAACCTTATCGCAATGGCGGTTGGTTAATTTTTGATTGGTAAAATTTGACAGATTCGTATACGTTGACCTGCTGTCGTCGGTACTTTAAGAATCATTTTAACATCATCTTAGCTTCGTAGGCGATCTAATAAAGGACGCAAAACTAATTCAACACCTGAATTTATAAAAGCTTAAGTTTAATAGGAAAATTCCTTTCCTTTTATTTCCATGTTCGCTGGCCACGTCCGATTGGATTCCAACGGGTCCGTTAAATTTTTCTTCTGAATGGAATTATGCATTGGCAGCTCAAGTAATTGGACTTTAAATAACAAAAAAACCGACTTCACAAAAAAAAACACTGAAAGGGAAAAAATAAAACTTTTCACCTGGCTCTAGAAGTCGGTGTCTGCAGGTCTGTTGACTGTGTTTATTTTGCCACCGACTTCTAGAGCCATGTGTAGTTTTTTTGTGGAGTCGATTTGTTTTTGTAAAAAGTTTTTATTTTATGCTTTTCAGTTTTCGGATCTAAAACTATAATATCTTTTCTTTATTAATTAATACCCACCCACCCATAGTATCATCGACATAAAAAAGCGTATGAAATTTGAAGAGTTCTCTCGATTTCTCCAGGATCCCATCATCAGATCCTGATCTCCTTACCATGGGACCACCTGCGAAGAACACCCTTTCAAACAAAAAAAGAATTTTGAATATCGGTCCAGCCATCTTCGAGTAATCGGTGAACATACATAAAAAAAAACGGTCGAAATGAGAACCTCCTCCTTTTTGGGAAGTCGGTTAATAAAAGTTCATTGGAATTCAAATCGATTTGAAATGTAGTCACCTTCAACTTTTCAGAATAACATTGGCTGTGTTTCAGAGTTAATCTCAGAATGCTGGCCTGGCCAATGGTCGTGACGTCATGAATCAACACCATGTTGCTACCATATTGCGTACTTAGTGCCACTGCTTCTTATGTGCAGTTGACACTTGTCACTTTTCAAGGCACTTTCCATAGTGTATTGGTGAGACAAAAGTGATAGTGACGTCACGAGCACTAGTTAGTTATCTGGGATTAATTTCAGAACACAACCCATAATTATTATTATTACAGTCTTCAATCTAAATATATAAAACTCAAAGGTGACTGACTGACTGACTGACATAGTGATCTATCAACGCACAGCCGAAACCACTGGATGGATAGGGCTGAAATTTGGGACGCAGGCAGATGTTATGACGGAGGCATCCGCTAAGAAAGGATTTCCCGAAATTCCCACGGGAACGGGATTTCAAGTATAGCGCGGGCGAAGCCGCTGGCAGAAGCTAGTAAAAAATAAGCAGTCAATTTGAAATCGAAAAAGTACTTCTATTCTGAAATTTAAAATTTCGAATCGCCATCCATATGAACAGCCAGTTACAGAGTTCTAAAATTAAATAACCATCTATTTCTAAATTAAAAACAATTTCTGCATAAAACCTTCGTCGCTTGCCATTTTCAATGTAAACAAAATTCATTAAATTATCAGGATTTGACATAATTTGTAAATACAGAAATTAATCGCGAAATAATTTGGAATTAAACAGGGCAAAATGTTTGCGTCAGCTTCTATTGATAATTTGATGGCAATGCTGTTACAATTACGTTTTAATTAAAATTTGGAAATTTGAAATCATTTTATTATATTCTGTTTAATTATTACTAACGCTGGCATATTGCCGATACTTGAATAGGTATTGAATATGCTTTTCAATTACGGGGTATGAATGAGGTCGTACTGTTTCATTAACGCCAATAGTAATACCTATAAATATATTCTCGACTTTGATGTCGGTCTGCAGCCAAATTCCGAGCACAAAAATGCACATGAAGCCCATCCATACCTCTGCCACCCGCTGTTGTTCAGAAACGTGAAAAGTATACTTGCACTTTATTTTTATAGGAGTTTGTTAACATAATATTTACAAAGAACTTATCTTTTTAAATTATTATAAAAGTATACTTAGTCGAAATCATCTGCTTAGCCTTTTCCCAACTATGTTAGTGTCGGCTTCTAGTTTCCAGTTTTATATGTAGCAACTGCCTATCTGACTTTCTTAACCCCATTACCTGGAATCCCGTTGGTAAGATTGGCTGTCAGACTTCTTAAGAGCTCTTCAGAGTCTGGATTCTTATTACCACAGAATGAGAATGCCACAGGTGTGCCGAAACACCATCATTGCCTTCTGAAACACATGACAAGGTATACCCATTTTTGAAATTATTACGTCAAGCGTTGCTTAACCTTATGACGTATCAACCCACTCGATTGTTAGCTAAATTAGCCACGAGTTAATCAAAAATCTTTACTACAAATTCTATCATACAGCTTTGGTACAAAAAAAAACAATAAAACACACAAAGGAAAATAACAATCCGAAAGGCACGGAATCGTAGGTAAACAAAGCCGGTCCGTGCCTGAAAGAAGCCGTTCGGAAATATTGTCCGGTCGAAAGCCGCAAAGTACCCGGTAATCTCCGGTTAAAACCGGTTGAATGGTGCCAACGATTTATGAGAGTTCGACTACTAGGTATTATTTAAATGTATTTTTTTGACAGTATGGTAACGTGGTTTTATAGGTTAAAACAGGGAAAATATATTTTTGTGTTTAAATTTTATAGTTTTTTTGGAGGTTCAAAAAATGCAGTCTGGTTTTAAAGAAATGATAAAAACAAATACTAATTAATTAAAAGTGGACTTTGTAATATAATAAAAAAATACTTAATTTGTCAACTTTATTCATTACCCTAACTTGATTATAACAAGCATGAGCTACGTGAATTACGTCATTCAATAAAGTTCATTTTCGCATGCACACTGACAAATTCGCCCTTCTATTTCCAGCAAAACAAAGCTAATTTCCCCAACCAAATGTAAGCGTTGTTTCCTTCGCAATCAATTTAAAAATTTCAATTTCACAGTACATTTGCATTGTCTCAGTTAGATGTTGTCTAGTCATGCCGAGTGCTAACTGCAATTTACCAGATAAAACTGGATGGAACCGGTTTAAAGCGATCTCGAATTTTCTTTTGTGTAATTTTGTTAAGGATTTTTCTTTTGTTTTTTAATTT
Organism: Heliothis virescens; assembly: GCA_002382865.2. NCBI lineage: Eukaryota > Metazoa > Arthropoda > Insecta > Lepidoptera > Noctuidae > Heliothis > Heliothis virescens. The sequence continues at coordinate 1,893,899 of NWSH02000019.1, read as the reverse complement.
GATTTTATGATTTTGAGTGTTCTTTTCGACCATTATATGAACGCCTTATTTGTTGTACAAGTTTCAGAATAGATAAAGTAAAGTAAGGAATTTTCACGCTTTAACTATCACTCTTCATAACCAGTCTATAACAATCCAATCAAAATTTCGAGGCCCAATATTTCGCCATGAACAGGGCATTGTCAATTAGGATCTGAACATAGGTCTTTCACTATGTGCAAGTGTAGGACATATTGGACAGCACAGAAGGTGCCGCATTGTTTGTAGTGCGGCATCGCACCCGCATCTACCATCGTCAATATAGACCCATTTTGAAAGGTTATTCTTGCATCTACCAACCTATGAACGTCGTGTGTTAAGAGACTTCTATTATGGCCTTTTAGTGGAAAACATAGACTTAAAGTTACCTGAAAAACTGATTAACCTTTTACGGCCACATTCTCAGGTTCCAGATAAAGTTCTAGATAGCTAAATGACCTATCAAGCCATAGACCAGTAATCAAAATTAAGAACATTTCTGTGGCTATTTAGAACTTTTCTGAAACCAATGACACTGGAAGATAGGTTATAGAAATCCGTAATAAAACTCATGAAAAACGCAATCAAACTGCATCAAATTGGATTCCAACACCCTAGACTGCTTTGCACAGATATTAAAAACCCACAACGATAGTCGATAATTAAACATCGAGAATCGGTTCGAGCGATCCGAAAAAATCGAAGCTCGCTTCTATAGAGATTGAATTTCTCATCTTCCTCGGGCCGTGGAAATTATTATGTCGCTTGCAGTGCCCCCCGTCTTCGTCCCAGTCGATTGCTCAATTTATCAATACAGCTTTCCCCCTTCATAGACTAAGTTAGTATTTTTGGTTTAGAGATAGGACTGTCGTTTGCTTTTTGGGTCACAAAAATAGAGTTTTTTTTCAATACCTTATATTTCTAGGGCGAAAGGAATAACAAGTTAGACTAGTTTATTCTAGATATATCTCCTAACACACAAGTAATACGCACATGATTTTCATATTTGCGGTGACCTCGGTCATTAAGCTAATCGGGTTTTATGATTTTTTGTAGAGTTATTAATAAATAAACTGTATATTTGGAGTAGAAATTAAAACTGCATACCGGGATATGTGCCTCAGATGCCGTATATGTGCCCCAAGCTATATTTTTGGTAGGGGATATATGCCCTTGGGGGTTATAGATGACCTTTGCAAGAAAACTAATATTTTATTCAACACTATTACTTTGTTGTTATTTATTATCAATTTTCAAAGGTCAGAAAAGCAGAGTTTTACATTGGTACTTACTTAAAACAAAACAAGTTAGCACATACAATTAGGTAGGTACCTAATTAGAAATAACATAATCCTCATCTAGGTAATCACATTACCAAAGAGTCATTCTAATTAGGTAAAACGTTAGAGAGATCCATTGGATGAAGTAACTAGCTACTTAGGTAAACTAAACAGGAACAATATTAAACATTACAATTAAAACATTCTTGAAATCAACCAACTTAATTACTATAAACATTATCATATTCAAATTTGCAAAAGTTCAATCATTGGGATATAGGTAAGGTCGGTAGGGGCAAGACCGAACGGTTTTTCGATGAGATGAGCAGTGTTGTGTT
>NWSH02000019.1:1842014-1892163 GCA_002382865.2 Heliothis virescens | reverse complement strand
CAAAGCGAAGCTTAATACACGTGCGTAGCCTCTCCGTGCACCGCCGTGGGGCCGCGCCTTTACATAAGTTTTTATAATAACTGATGTATTTCAGAATATTACGTAATAGGTCGGGAGACATATAAAAAAATGTATAATTAATGAAATAAAATAAAAGGTCTGGCTTCCACACTACAGGCAGCTTATGTAAGGTTTCATGACATTTTTAATATTTTTGCCTTAACTCAAGAGTTCGTATTTTTTACGATTTCTTATTTCACAATTTTTCAACTTTTCTTTCCTGCAATGTGACTGAAGCCTTTTGCAAAAGAGTTTTTCCTTGCATTCACAAATCCCCATTTCTGTCACGTTTTTATACCATTCGCCACATGGCAGTTACGGTTTACCGGTTTCAAAACTTCAGAAGCCTCAAAACTTTCCATTAATTTAAGTAAAGAAACCACTTTTTCTTTATCTCATTAAAATATATGATTAGGGTAGTAATAACCTGTATAATTGCTTGTTTAATTTCACAATGTTGATAGCTGCTAATTAAGGAATACTTGCTACTAGAAACCAAGTGTGAGGCTCATCATCAATCAAGTTTTACGTCATCATAAGCAGCTAGTGGAAATACCCAAGGATAAGCATGGTCTACAAGCACGAGGGACTGCTTTCAGAGGCAAAGGTACTATAGTTCCACTTGGCGCACAGAATTGTACTTCTTATTGAGATTGGATATGGTATTTTGATGTAGATACAGTGACAGAAAAAATCAGACTGTTACTAACGAAAACCCACCTTTGTTCCTTCTGGGGCTCTTTGTGTACCAGGGCTGCGGCAACTTTTTCGAATAATCCCGCAGCCCCAAAAAGCGTCCGTTGACCTAGTCATCACTCAAACTGCTGCACCATCAAAACATAGTCTAAAATAACCACATAGGCGTTAAAGCTAGGCCATGAATTTCTAGATTTTTCGTTTAAAAATTCCATTTAGGCTATATCTTCACGGCACGGCGTCCGGTGGGTGACACCATAAAATGGGTCGTTTTATGTTCTCCGTCCAGCCGTATCAGCCCACTCGTAAATACATCGATGTACGCTTAAGCTTTCATTTGGAGAACTATTCTAGGTTTGAAGAGGAAAACTAGGTACGATAATGATGGAAAAAACAGGAATCCATATTAATGATCGAGAGAAAATACTTTTTTTACTGCATATATGTAGTATGCTTTGAATGAAAATAGCGAAAAATATAATAACATAGTTAGCACAAAAATATTCTTGGCTTAATACTAAATAAAAAAAATCGACCAAAAATATCTAATTAAAGCGCAGCTTTACTGACTAAATACAATAATAACATGACCTAGGTCACACGAACCTTAAGCGTCAATTCACACCGAGACGCGACGCTGCACGCAGATTTTACATAGAGCGACTCAAAATATACTTTATTCACTACACGAAACGATACACATTTGATTGCCGCGAGGCGTCGCGCGGCGTCTCGAGGTGCAGCGCGACGTATCTGAATTCTCACAATTAAATGTGTATCCTTTCGTGTAGTGAATAAAGTATATTTTGAGTCGCTCTATGTAAAAACTGCGTGCAGCGTCGCGTCGCGGTGTGAATTGACGCTAAGCGTAAACGCCTACTTATCGTTTATCAAAATAATTCTCTACGCAATATGGATAAGTTTGTTTTTACGTCACTGAGTGAGTGTTGCGATTCTGCGCCTAAGTTGCGTCGGCCGCAACAGCTCAAGGGCACTTCCACTTGTCCTTTCTCTTCCATGATTGTATGTACCTATAGACGACAGCACATCAAGTTACCACAATCTGTCAAATTTCTGCACTCGATTTTCAACCTTATNGTATCCTTTCGTGTAGTGAATAAAGTATATTTTGAGTCGCTCTATGTAAAAACTGCGTGCAGCGTCGCGTCGCGTCGCGTCTCGGTGTGAATTGACGCTAAGCTTTAAACTGCAGCCGACCTAACATTCCACAGAATAAGTCGTCAAAAGTGCAGAGCAGTAAAAGAGCGACGTTTTACTACCTAACGTTACATATACTCCCTGCGGCTTACCGGACTGGTACTTCAAGTGGGGAACACGTATTTATTTGTATTATTGAATTCCTTTGTGGCGTAAAAGGTTTCCTCGTCGTTTTAACTTCATACTTCAAATACGTGAATTGATGTTAGAAGCTGGTCGGCTCTATGGCAAAAGCCGTTTGGCGGATTAGAGGGAACTGTGATATATAGGAACATACCTGTACCTATTCCATTTCACTTTAATTATCAAGGTTTTAAGTATGTGTTTGTTACTTCTTCATGCGCAAAAAGCTGAATGGATTTGGTTGAAACTTGGCATTAATGTAGCTTCTACATCAGAATAACATATTTTATTTTTTTATTTATTGATACTTTAATATTACATAGGTGAGTCTTATTTCTAAACTCGCCAAACTTTTACGTTTGATGGCGATTTGTTCTATATGGAAGTGCTGACAGAATCTAATGTTGTCGTAATCTGTCAACCTGAACTCCAAAACTATCTCTAGCCTATTTAAATGAATAAATTAAAGTAATCCTAGCTAGTCAAACACACACGTAACTAGTATCCGACTAAAAGAAAGACAGTTATTATTACCCACGGAATCACACCCAAACACATTGATGTAAGAACATTAAGGGGACCGACTCCCTACGTATTACCTACTAATTAACCTCACTGTTATGGCGAGATTTCACCAAAACTGTTCGCGCACATTTGTTCGCGAATCACATCTGTACCTACACGCGTCGACACGAGTCCACTGCTAGTGTGTCTCACGGCCAAAGGGTACAATATCACGCAACTTGTTACTTTTTACTAAATTAGTGAACCAGGAGGAATATTTTTGTACTGTCTTTTCCACTTGAGCACTTGCAAAAGTTTGCGCTCTAATCTTGCGGCGCTGCTTCAAGTTAATCCCTTGTTTTTCTATTTCACATTTTAGGAAATAGTAACATGCAATTTAACAAGCAAAAACTGAAATTAGTTGTGATCAGGCGGGAGTGGCCGCGATAGTACAGACGACACCACATCAAGTAATCACAATCTGTAATATTTCTGCAATAGATTTTCAACTCTATCACAATAGTGAAAGGTTAATGTTCGATTGATAAAATTTAACAGATTCGGATAGGTTGACCTGCTGTCGTATGTAAGTTACAGTGCCACACATCGGTGGCACTGTGCCTTTAGCAATACTTCGCCCTACTACCTCAATATTCTGGTCAACCTGTGAATAAGACATGGCGTAGTAATAATGACACGAGTATAGTCTCATTGACTGTTTGATAAGGAAAAGATCACAGGTAATATACACGTAAGTAAGCTTTCTTACAGATTGTCACGTTTTATTTGGTGTGAATATTTATAAGTTTTTTGAAGGAACTTTTACAAGGTGGAGGCTTAAAAACTATTTGAGCTTGTAGCTTTAAATGAAGTAGGCATCATCTGCCTATCCATGTAAAACTATGTGCCAAACGATGCTAAGGTTGGCTTCCAGACTAACCGAACACTGTTGAGTAGGTATCAGCGATTTATATGGAGCGACTGTTTATCTGAACTCCTCAACCCAGATAACAGAAAAACTCGGTCACTTGTTAAGACTAGTTATTAGATCTTCTGGCTTCTGAATACCCGTAACGACTGCCAAAGATATTCAAATAACAGCCGGGATCCACCCATTTAACATACCTTCAGAAACACGGAGGAACTTGTCATGTCAAGTTGGTCCATCTACGACTGTAAAAAAAGTAAATTTTAGTTCTATCGTCTTCAAATAAAACCACGTTTAAATTTTTGTACGTCTCTACAAAAACTTAAATTGCAGTATAAACCGCAGGCCAAAACCAGCAAACATTTCGAGACATTAAAACAACAGCGAGCATATAAATCTCAAACAACACAGGCTTTACATCAGACAAAACACCACTTGAATTTTAACAAATGGCCGACAAACTATAAATATTTGTGAACCATTACCGCTATTGTTAGCGTTATTACAAGCAAGACACATGATGTATGGGTAACAGAAACATAGCAATGCGAAAACCTCGTCCAAATAGTTCAGCGCAAATTTAACAAATGGGATTGGCCGCTTGCATCGCAATGCGGGGATTGGTCTAAGTTGAATTAAGAAATGTTTAAAATACTTTCCGGTATGGCTGCTGTTATAGTTCTAGGGTTACGATGGTCTTTGATAGGAGGTTGCAGATTTTTATTTTTGTAAAACTGTTAGAGTTAATGTGGCAATGACAGTTTCAAATATCTGAATAGATATTTTATCCGATAGCACGCAATCAAGCAGACAGATTGCCTGGTCAAAGCGATGATCGCTGCTTAAAGACACCCGAGACACCGGAGGAATTTTATATGCGGTGGCTGGTATAATAAAAATCTACTTAAGGTTTGAAGGTATCAAAATGCCACAAAAATCTGTTAAAACACAGACTTTTGTGGTGGTCTGGTAATATATATTCGAATATTGGAAACTGTTATTGCCATATTAACTTCGTAATGGTAGTACGTTTTAAATTCCAATATCGACAAGTTTAGTGTCCATTGGACCATAACTCCCAAAATTTATTTTTTCTGAGAAATTAATTCTGATTTGCGCAAATATGTAACTAACCAAAGCATTTTTTATATCATAAATGATATAAAAAAAATCTCTCTTTTAAACGAACAAAAAAAAACTCCTATTTTATACAACCATTCTCACATATTTAAAGCTTCGCAACCAAACTTTCCGATACGACAAACTCCAAAACCAATTCTTTGATAAAACGGGAAGCCATTAAAACTCTTCCGTCTATACGCGAGAACATACAACAAAAGTCCGCGGCTTTTCACGCACATTCAACAATTCAAGTGATTTATACAAGCAGTAAACTAAGCTGGGGTCTCGGGGTCTCACAGTACCCCAACTGCGGCGACAAGCGATATTACACTTTTGAGCTTTAACCTCCTTTTGTTTTATTGTTTATTTTATTTTAGAGAACTTGTAATGATGCACTTGGTCAAGTCATATTTTACAGGCACTTGGTAAGCTGGGGTGTCTGAGTACCCCAGTGTGAAACAAAAGAAGCGACGTAGATTAGATGAGTGGTTTAAATTAAATTAACTGGAATATAGGTTAATTCGATATTTTTTTTTATTGTGGGTCATAGGTGAAGTTTATAAAAGGAATTATCATCATAGAGAATATTCTTGGGTATTTATTAGTCTTAGGAGAACATCTTTGATGTCAAGCAACTAAACTGCCTATCTCTAAACAAGATAAGATTTATCTTGTGATAAGAAAAAAATATTTGAACAAAAAAATAGTTCATGGCAACACCATACCNACACTTGGTCAAGTCATATTTTACAGGCAGTTGGTAAGCTGGGTCTGGTCTCTTAGTACCCCAGTGTGAAACAAAAGAAGTGACTTAGTAGACGAGTGGTTTAAGTAACATTAACTGGAATATAGGTTAATCCGATTTTTTTTATTGTGGATCATTGGTGAAATTTATAAAATTAATTATAGTCATAGAGGATTTTGGGGTATTTATTAGTCTTAGGAGAACATCTTTGATGATGTCGAGCAATTAAGCTACCTATCTCTAAACAAGATAAGATTTATCTTGTGATAAGAAAAAATATTTGAACAAGAAAATAGTTCATGGCAACACCATAACTACGAAAACTCCTGGCGAACAGGTTCGTAATTTCGGTCCAGTTGGTCATCGGGGATGTAACTCAGTGGTAGAGTGTCTGCTTCGCATGCTGAAAGTCCTGGGTTCAAATCCCAGCATCTCCATACACTTCTTTAAAATTTTTATTTTGAACCATACAATACATGCACATATTTTTCTGTTTCACATATTTTACTTGTTTCATAATGATATAAAATAAATAAATAATGTTTATATTTAACACCGCTAATTTAAAACGGTTGTATACAAGAGTACAACACAAAAACGCTAACAANCACTTCTTTTAAGTTTTGATTTTGACCCATACATACGCATATTTTTCTGTTTCACATATTTTATTTGTTTCATAATGACATAAAATAAATAAACAATGTTTATATTTTACATCGCTAATTTAAAACGGTTGTATACAAGAGTACAACACAAAAACGCTAACAATTAATCATTCTCATCCTTATTTATACCCAATTTCTTATCAGCAAATTTCAACAAACATCTGTAGAGCTTTCAACAAACGTCTAAAACTCCTATCAGAGATTGTTTCAAAATACATTCGTGCACGAAAATGAAAACTGACAAACTNTACACTTCTTTAAAATTTTTATTTTGAACCATACAATACATGCACATATTTTTCTGTTTCACATATTTTACTTGTTTCATAATGATATAAAATAAATAAATAATGTTTATATTTAACACCGCTAATTTAAAACGGTTGTATACAAGAGTACAACACAAAAACGCTAACAATTAATCATTCTCATCCTTATTTATACCCAATTTCTTATCAGCAAATTTCAACAAACATCTGTAGAGCTTTCAACAAACGTCTAAAACTCCTATCAGAGATTGTTTCAAAATACATTCGTGCACGAAAATGAAAACTGACAAACTTTGTACTCAAGAATTTTGGAGTTGCCTGTACCCTCCAGTTGTTTGTGTCGGTATAAATCATGGCGGGATTTTCACTTTTAGCGGCCATATTGGATAAGACAGGTGAAGGGAGTGGTACAAGTGTGGGTATGGGAAACTTTTAATGGTATGTTTTGGACGGTAGTTTTAAGGTTCGATAGCTGTTGTTGTTTCGAGTACAGTGAGGATAGTACAGACAACAGCACATCAAGCTACCACAATCTGTCAAATTTCTGCAATCGATTTTCAAACTTATCACAATCGAGGTAGGTTAATGTTTGACTGGTAAAATTTGACAGATTCGTATACGTTGACCTGCTGTTGTCTGTACAAGCAACAGCAGGTGAACTTACCACAATCTGTAAAATTTCTGCAATAGATTTTCAACTTTATCACAATGGAGGTAAGTTAATGTTTGATTGGTAAAATTTGACAGATTCGGTTACCGAGATCTGCCATTGTCTGTACAAACTACAGGTCAACCTACCCGAATCTGACAAGTTTTACCTATCGAACTTTAACCTTCCAGTATTGTGATAAGGGTGAAAATCTAATGAAGAAATTTTACAGATTGAGGTAAGTTTTTGTACTGGCGTCTGTACCTAAATATATAGTTGGAATTAACATCTATTAAATAGAAGTTGTGAAGGGCAGGTTTTGGAAGTTTCCACAAGATTTTTTTGCAGACAAAAAGAACAGATTTTTAGCTTTTTTAATTGATTTTGATTTGATGTTATATAGAGGTTAGTGTTTCTAAGCTCTGAAATTAACTGGTTGCTCTGGTTTTAATTCAGCACGAGTTTAAGCAATTACCTATATTGTTCTGTTTTTTCTGTTTATTTGCAAAAAGAAAACATAAATCATCAGATATCATTGTGTCAACAAACGTAGAAATCCTTTGTTTTTCTTTCGTCATCTTACATACCATGACTAACCCAAAAATGTCTTTCAACCTACAATTCAAATTCGTACAGAAATTATTCAAACCAACAAAAGTAAAGTAATTTTCGTCTATTTTAAAATTCTGCAACACTACTTTTCGTTGCATATTCAATTCAAAGTGTGGAAGGTGCAATTTTCAGAATTACACGCTTTTGTGAGATCTACGGAATACCATCAGCAGAGGACGGGAGCACCACTTTGAATATTTCAGATATTTTAGGATACAGTTAGTTTTCGTCAGAGTAGAAATAAAACAACGTAGCCTGTGTGTCATTAGGTCCTTTATTTCCATAAAATTTTTGTGCAGCTTTCTGGAAGTGTAGTTAATTAAATTAGAAAGAAGAAGAAAGATAGAAAATACATTTATTGACACAGACCACACATGACATAATAATTAATTTAAATTAAATTAATTAAAGAGTAGAAAATCAAAACAAAATTTATCATCAGCCTTTTTAAAGTATCAGTGCAGGATACAGGCCTCTTCTTTCAGAGAAGGATTGAGCGCTAATCACCACGCTTGCTAAAAGCGGTTTAGCTAGCTCAGAATAAAAGTAGGTACAGAACGCAGAAACATTTTATTTTAATTTTCAATGTTTTTAGAAAATATTTATTTTGTTGGATAATCATCGAATTACCCTTCGCGCTGTGAGTGAGAGAGTATTAGACTACCCACCATGTTCCTTCTTGAGCCCTTTGCGTAACAGGGCCGCAGTATCTGTTTAAAAATCCCGCAGTTAAATAGATTAACCTTTAGTTAAAATAGTAGAAATCTTACATTAGTTTCAAATAGCAGAATATATGGCAGCTATTATGAAATCAGCCGAGATGCGTCATCGAGCAACTTCATTCAAAGTCCAGCTCGTCTTATTCATACTTCATCTGCTATTCTATACAAGAGTCTATTCTCAGAATAGCAATACTGTGCTGGCAAACAATTGAATGCGCACTTTTGTGATTTGTTTGCACTCATGTGAATGTTGGAATATCGTATGCTTAGTAACTCATGTTCTTGGAAAAGACTACAAGTGGTAACTGGGTAGTATCGGTTCAATAGGGGGTCATCATCATCAGCCTTTTTATCGTCCCACTGCTGGGCTGTAGCCTCCTGTCACACAGAAAAGGATTGAGCGTTAATCACCACGTGCGCTTGATGCGGTTTGGTGATTTCAGACATCATAAGCCAGGTTTCCTCGAAATGTTTTCCAAAAGGACTATCAAAGTGAAATTACTGTAATTTTTTTCGCGCATTTGATCGTGAACAAAAACTTGAGTTCTGCTAGCATGTGTTCGCGAACAAAGGTTGCAGTTTCGTAGACATTTGTAAGAGACATTTGTTTTTTCGTGTGTAAGAAAGGATACTGGAAGAAAGATTTCGTTGAGCGTCACAGTCCCTACACGGGCGAAATCTCGCCTTACCCATATACAATGTACACCAAAATTATTATTCTCAAAAATACAGCGTTCCATATAAGACACTGATAAAACGCTTCATGGAAAACAGTGGTACTCAGTTGCATCTGGTTAGACTGGAAGTCGACCCCAACATAGCTGACAATGATATAATATTGGAATTAACGTTTTAAAATTATTTTTTTTTCCTAATATCAATTATTTTTTCAGTCTGACGGCTGGCAGACATATTTGAGTAGGTGTTTGAGCCTAACTTTCAGGATCTTTCTGTCTACTGTTTCTTTGATAATAATTATATAAAAAAAAATATTTTCAAGCATCATCCACTACCCAGCATCTGCAGTTCTGTGTTGCGCTATTGTAGGAGAGTCATAGCGCAAGCTGAGAAGCTTGCTTAAAATAGGTGCGGAAGAATCCTGTGGCGATACCCGTGCCTTCAACAAACGGAATTTGGAGGCAACACCAGATGGGTTTTTGGTCGGTAAGAGTCCAACACACCCCTCCACCGACCCCAGGTGGAGAATAGTCCATGAAGAACCCTGTAAAAAAAAGTTTTCCTTGGAACTTATTCAATCTAACAGCTCTTCAATTTCTTGAAGACTAGCTTCAGCCAGCGGCTTCGCCCGCGAAAATTTAAAATCCCGTTTTTTCTCATTCCCATGGGAATTTCGGGAAATCCTTTCTTAGCTTATGCCTACGGCATAAATCTACCTACTTGCCAAATTTCAGCCCGATCCCTCCAGTGGTTTGGACTGTGCGTCGATAGATCACTATGTCAATCATTCACCTTTGAGTTTTATATACATAGGTACTAGCTATCGCCAGCGGTTTCACCCGCGTCCCGTGCGAACTACTCCACGCACCCGAATAAAAAGTAGTAGTATAGCCTTCCTCGATAAATAGGCTATCTAATACTGAAAGAATTTTTCAAATCGGTCAAAATAGTTCTTGAGATTAGCACGTTCAAAGAAACAAACTCTTCAGCTGTATTATATGAGTATAAATTAAAATTTGGTGATACGTCATACAATACTAACTAAACAATATAGTAAAACTATAAAACCATTTACAATAGATCCGAATGATATTACTATTGTAATCATTGAATTACTTACAATAGGCGAACAATACAGGACAAATGTTTTATTACGTGTTTCTACTATTGTAAACGAAATGAAACCACAATGGACAGCTATAGTAAACAATAGTGATTCGTATTCATTTCTTTAATTAATTAGATCACAATATTATTGAATGCTAAGAACATTTTAATAACTATTGATAGTACTATCATTTTTAAACATGAACTGTTTTTATCAGTAGGTCTTTTGAGGATTGCGACAGTTTTATATACTAGAACGTCATGCCTGAAGTATATTATGTAGATATACAACTTTCCTAATTATTCATCCAAAATTTTGGTGAAAACTAGGAAAATCTTGCTTTTCAGTTTCTTGAGTCTGTCAGTAACAAACAGACGCGGACGGAGACTATAAAAGAAATATATAATTAGTGAAAATTTCAGCTTTCTAGCTATCATGGTTCATGACATACAACAAACGGACGGACAGCTAGACAGCGAAGTCTTATAAATAGGGACCCATGTTACCTTTTAGATACGGAACAGCCCCAAAAACCGTCACCAAATCCGTTATTTGTTTCTTCCACGGCAACAAAAGAATTTCATATAAATGTTTTTAAACTTTCGCGACTTGTACACATATTTTAGACAACAAACGGGTCTTACGGGTAGACCCGTGACCACGGTGTTGGTTCAATTCGGCCCAAACGTCTAGAGAAAAAAGGTATCGTAAACCTTTTATAATTTCATCGCGAGTAAGACCCGTTTGTTGTCTAAAATAAGAATTTCATATCTTTTCTACTCCATGTAGTACCTACATATACCAAGTTCCAGCTTCCAATGCACTACAAACCCAATACGTCAAAAACTACATACACGGTAAAGTGAATAATATAAAAAGGCAAAGCCAGACGAAATCCGTCGGCCGTCGCGTTAATGTTTCAGTACAATCACTGACAACTCACTTATTCATGACTTGACGAGGTCGATACTTGATGGTAGATCTCGTATGGGGATATACCTCATAATATGCGAGGAAAATTGCGGTTTGGAATTCAGTTTTTGAAAAGAAGTCGTTATTTATTGAGAAACTGACTTGGTAACTGAAACAAATACACCTAACACCGCGTTCGAATTTATACCAATGTTACAAAACTGAAAAAAAATGCTGCCAAAAAAATAAGTAATTTCATCAATGACTAACTTTTCATCTCAAGAACTACTAAACCAAATAGAAAAGTTCTGTGAGTGTTCGATAATTGAAGGAGGCTATAGGGTTTATCTACTGGAAGCCGTTGAAACCGCTATCAGAATCGAATTAATTAATATTATTTATTATTTAAATCAAAATGTTTATAACCTCTACCGTGACACTCCAACCTCCATATCGCAACTACAAAAATGTACCACTCAACTAAGACCCCTGACATTGCTCGAACACTCCCCTATTCACCCACAACTCTTTACATTCCAAGAGGGTCGGAAGGTCAACTTACGCTGGTACCTCATATAGGCTTTTGGGTCGGCCATGAATATGGTGTTTGAGATTTTTTGCAGCACCACACCTGTGGGGAAAGTCAAATAGATTGAGTTAGAATGAAAAGCAATCTTTATTAATTTTTGTAGGAACATTTCTCTTCTTGATTGGTGAACAGGGGGCTTTAACTGTAGTCATTGTGAATGGGAATTTTGTTTTGCTAACCGACTTACAAAAAAAGAAGGTTCTTAACTCGGATGTTTGTATGTTTTTTGTTCAGCTAGATATTTATAACAGTATCGTTTTATTATGGGAATTATGAAATGTTGCCTGTTGCCCTCTTAACCTACATGACAGTGAACTTTGATGAATCAGAGTCCCAATATAATGACGTTTTCCTCAATGCGTATAAATAAAGTTTAATTAAATTACAACATTAAACGTAAATTTCGATTCTATTTTGACCTTCACGTAAAGCCAGATAACCTTCAAATGCCCATGTAAAATTAAATGACGTTGAGAAGGAAAACCAAATATTTAAAGTGCAATATTATATCGCCAAATAAACATTAAAATTTCCAAATAAAATTACCTATAAGTTTAAGAATTTCAAAGTCATCATCTGCCCAGCCTTTTCCTTACGTTGGCATCAGCTTCCAGTCTAACCAGAGGCAGCTGATTACCAGTATTTTACAAGGAGCGACTGCCTATCTGACCTCCTCGACCTAGTTACCTAGCCAACCTGATACCCCTTGGCAAGACTGGTTGTCAGATTTTCTGGCTTCTGACTGCCCGTAACAGCTACCAAAGATGTTCAAATGACAGCCGGGACCCACCAATTTAACATGCCTTCCAAACATGAAGAAACTCGCCATGACAAGATGGTCACCAATCCACGGACTAACTTCACTAAGCATTGCTCAACTGTGATCGTTCACGCGACTGTTACTAAGCCACGAGCCATTTCTCAGTACCAAAGTGTAAATCCTTTATCCTTNCGGGACCCACCAATTTAACATGCCTTCCAAACATGAAGAAACTCGCCATGACAAGATGGTCACCAATCCACGGACTAACTTCACTAAGCATTGCTCAACTGTGATCGTTCACGCGACTGTTACTAAGCCACGAGCCATTTCTCAGTACCAAAGTGTAAATCCTTTATCCTTTACTTGTAATTAATACGGAACCCAAGTCAGTCAAAACAATGGCTGCGTGGAACATGGCTTCAATCAACCGTATCATATCTCGAGGTCTACAGTTATACTGATACAGTATATCGCCCGAATATGTTTGAGGCTTCCTAATATAAAAGGGTATTTCAGAAGTGCTAGTTTGCGATATCTGTGAGAATAAATATCAAGAATGTATCCTATTTCGAGGGTCGCCGAGGGTTATTTAAGATCTCACTTACTAAAGAGTCATCTTAGTGCTAAATTGGAAACTAAAATGATGACTGACTTCTCTATATAAGCGTCTATCAAATAGTTCTATCATAGACAAATGGTAATGTTACAGAACTTCAAAAGTTCTGAAAGACGGCTAAAAAGAGTATTTCATGAAAATGGATGAGCCACACTTGTGTGGTAGTATATGGTAGTAGTATGGTTCACACAGTTTTGTGAGATAAAATATCCATAAGGCCAATCGATGGACAGTCGCTTTATACTATTGTATAAAATTCGCTGTAGTACTTCTGCAAATTTTCTTGCACACTGAATGCTATTTTCCGCGAACAGTACATCTAAAGTGGTACACGTCTGCCATATTGATTACTAAACTAGGTACGTATCTGAATTATTTGGGGCGTCCCAATTTCGCCCTGTTAGAAATGAACGCCTTGGATTTACGTCTTAAAAGCATTACCTCTTAGAGAATCTTCAGGTATGTTTATTGAAGTTTGAAGTCGTCTAGATCATAATTATCAGCCGATATCAGTCCAAGGCGTAGAGTTTTCGAGGCTGCGCGTTGTCCGAAAGAGTTACCGCAGCGTTGGCACACAAAGGGCTCCCGAAGGAACACGGTGGGTTTTAGTCAGTAAAAATCTGACACTCCGTCACGCTGTCACCAACAGCGGGAGGGGTCATTCTAATGATTTCCCATTGATAAAAAAAAAGCGTCGAGTTTTCTATAGTTCAGTACTGAGCTAAATTTAGCACTCTCCCTATAATCCTTATCATCAAATAACCTTTTCCACTATCATTGGTTGGGAGTGTCGAACTTTTATTGAATAATGTTCCTTCTGGAGTCCTATGTATCCACCCTGCTGGGGCTGCGAGATTGTTTCGAAAAGTTGCCCTGGCCCTACGCAGAGGGCTCAAGAACTAACCTGATGGGTTTTCGTCAGTAAGAGTCTGACACTGGATCAAACTGCACCCACAGTGAGTGGGGTCATTCAACGATTTCAAAACAAAAAAGGGCTTTTGTATTCCATCCTATTTTTTTTATATTTATTGCTATTTCTTAAAAAACTTTTATTTCATAACATTTACCAGTTTTCTCCCATCCTTTACACTGTAAAGGATGGAAGACTGTAAAGTTTACAGTCTTCAGAACTTAAAGCCCTGGTGCTTGAGAACACAGAAATACTCGAGTTTACAAGTGCAACGTAATGAACAAGTATTTCTAAAGCTTTTCATCTGAGACAGCACTCGGCTATTTATTGTTTTAGACTTTCGTAACACTATACTCGGGCTTCAGGATTCGGTTTAAATTTCAGTAGAATCTGAGGAACTTCAAGTTTCCAATGATACTTGATATTATTATAGTATTTTTTTTACTAAAACAAACATCACAATCTATACTAGAATATTATAAAGCTGAAGAGTTTGTTTGTTTGGTTGAACACGCTAACCTCAGGAATTACTGGTCCGATTTTAAAAATTATTGTTAAAGAATTATATAGCCTATTTATCGAGGAAGGCTATAGGCTACTTTTTATCCGGGTGCACGGAGTAGATCCTACGGGACGAGGTTAAAACCGCTGGCGGAAGCTAGTAATCTATAAAATGTCGTTTATCTATACTTTCTTAATAATCAAAAAGCTGAACTTGCGTTCATTCTCTTGTGGCTTTACATTTTAATTTCAAATTTCAAAATATAGAGACGATATAGGCTCACCGCTGAAAACCACTGGCAGAAGCTAGGTACTCAATAACCAATAGCCAAACTTACAATACGATACACTTTAAATACGATAAAAAACAAAAATCTTTTAGGAATGGTTGTCAGAAATATTCATATTTTCATCAAACCCTTTTATAATTTGCAAAAGTACCACAAAGTTCGTCAACGGAGCACGTAAAGACGAGAATGTTCTACGAAAGTATAATTAGAATTAATTAAATGAGTATCACTCGTGTAAGCGCTTACTTAGTAACTCACAAACGTAAGTTTTCAGTTAAGTTAAACGTTGAATTTGCTTACGATATCTACGTGACTTGATAAATGGAAGTACGGTTCGCAAAATAAATTAATAAATATATTCAGCATGTCTTTTCTGCAGCTCCAAAATAATGCACCCTAACTTAGGTGTTTTTAATTTATTGTATAGTTTTTCAGACCATTAAATGAAAATAGGTAAAGAAACGTGTTTTTCTTTTCAAAGGACTTGATCGTTTTGATTGTTACGACAGTCTAAGAAACAAAAATGAAAGCTCCTTTAAAAAATCTAGCACCAAAAATAATTACTAAAAATAATTATTTAATACCCTCCGAGAGCAAAATTTAGACTCTGTAAAAAAATAAACAGCCATTAAAGATCGCAATTATATACATTATAATTAATATCAAAACCCTCATTAAGCTTTAAGTCTGACGCTACAAGTGCGTACAAACCATTTATTTGCGTATTTGATGTTAGAACATATTTTCAATTAAAGCGAGGATCTAATTAAATCGTGAAAGGAGGCTGTTTTCGACTTGTACAACTTCGTCTGTGTGTGGCAACATATGATGAGGCCAGCATATCCTGAGCTCCCGTGCCCCCCTCTTCATCCAACAATTACAAGTAAAAGGGGTGAACTACCTAACTAGCAGGGGTCACGTATCTTGGTCCTGTTACGATTTGGTGGGAATACAAACGATCCCACTTAAAAGTTTTATGGGTTCCGTATAAATTCCATTAACGTTTTATGGTTTTACATTTTAAACAGATGTTTTGTAGAAAATTCGCGGGAACATCACGTTTTGCACTTACGGAGATTATACTTGAGAAGTTGGTTGGTAGGTAACGAAGAGATCTTTAGATTACTCAAATTATTTTCGAAAATTTAACCGTCACTTCTAAATTCTAGTACCACCTAAGCCATTATGTTATTTTGCAAATTATAAATATTAATAAAAATTTTGTCGTATCTTTAGGTTATAGGATTAAATTATTTATTGTTTAGATAGCTTAGCCGCTTCTCATTATAAAACTTGGCAATCAATATAAATTCAAAAGCCAAAAAAAAAACTATTTTAAAAGACCAAACTCTTGACTCCATTTCTAAGCCTAAAGACCATCCTCTCAAAAACACAAAACCATCAAAACCCATCCAGTACTTCACGTCATTCCAACATACACTCACAGGAAAAAAAACTGACACAACTGTGACACACGACACTACCACAAACAATTCCTACAACTGCAGTAGACACCTCATCTGGTTACTTTTTTCTGTTTGTTCATAAAGAATTCTTCATATCACTGTTGTTTACCTGGACCAGTCATTGTGCTGTATGTGGAACACCTCTTATTTTGTAAATAAATAAGTCTTTGTTGTTTCTAAAGCGTGGTGGCCGCAGTCGTTGATTTGTTGCCGGTAGCTATGGACGGCAGAAAGTTGTCTATATTGTTTTTAGTGATTTCGCCTGTTTTTATTGTGAGTATTTTAATTTTTTTGGGCGTTTTTTGTGAATTAGGATTAGAATTGGAGGTTATCTGGATTAGGTTCATGTTTAAGGATTATACTGTGATTTTTTTATCAGCCTTTGAATGGGCTTATAAATCAATATAAATGATAGAGCACTTAAAAAAATATTAATAAGAAAGATAAGAAAATGTCAGACTGTCTAGTCAGCAGTATAAAAAGACTCTTTGGATAGTTTGATCAGAATATATATCTGAAACCCTTATCAGTAGTTACTATTCTATTCCATAGGTTATATAATTGCTCATGTATTACAAGGGCCCAAACCTGCATTACTGCAACTACTGAAAGTCAAAATCGTCGAAGGTCGTAAATAAAACTCATCTCCGAGCTTGTGCTCAAAGCTCGAAGAACAAATATAGTGTTATTTGTATTTTCACACATATCTGTGAATATAGTCTTAATCATTCATCAAGATTTTCATGATTCACTCCCTTAGACCACCGATCACCATCCTCAATTTTCCCAAAATTTTATTTCGGATACTTTTAGTATACTATTTAATAAGTATCCTGACATAATAACTAACAGATACCTAATGCCAGAGAAATATTTTCAATTTTGATTACTTTTCTATGGCATGATCTGTCATCTAGAAATCTATCTGGGACCAGTGAAACTGGTTACTAATTATTTTCTTAAGACCTTCAATCTTTGAGATTAACTTCTCGAACTTTCCAGGCAGCATGGACCACCTCCAGGGAGGATAGAAGAGACATTCGAGTGAACGAGCGCGATCCTCGGAGAGCGGTGCACTACCACTCCAAGAGACACATGCTACCTGAGCCTGAAGCCAAGAGACGGGTCACCACGCCTCGAGCTAGAGAATTTAGGAAAAAGGTAATAAAAGCTTTACCTTATTACTATTACTAGCTTCCGAAAGCGGTTTCACCCGCTTGCCGTGGGAATTACCCCGCGTATCCGGATAAAAAGTAGCCTATAGCCTTTCTCGATAAATAGACTATCTAACATTGAAAGAATTTTTCAAATCCGACCAGTAGTACTTGAGATTAGCGCGTTCAAACAAATAAACTCTTCAGCTTTATAATATTAGTATAGATAAACTGCTATAGTACTATTTCATACTAAAGTCAGAAAAATATTTGCATTTTATGATCTGAATTTTGACCAAATTCATATTATTTACATATATTACAACTTAATTACACTATTACAAAAAAAAACCTAAACTAAGAACTAAAAACTAAAATGCGTCATTTAATAAAATGACAACAAAATACAGTTTTATAATATATTCAGTTCAAATCAATTCATATTTGGATTTAAATAAAGGTAAACTGAGAAAAAAAAAACAAAATAAAATCACCTAAGTGTCTAACTTAAACATTCCCTTTCCAGCCATCAGGACATCTAACACCCCTAGAAGAAGACGACATCGACAATGACGAGGTGATCTCCGTCGCCATTGGCCCCCCTCCCATCCGACCGAAGTACGACAAGGTGCACTGGAAGCACCCTCCCAAGGCAGTCGCTCATAATGTATCCAACGCAACAGCCACCAGCCTCGTAAAAGACATCATCTTACAACTTGGCAGAGAATTCCTATCACGACAAGTCAGCGAAGATTTTGTCTTCGGCCAGTACGTTGGCAACGCAATGAAGAACCTCACAGCAGATATCAAGCTAAGAATGCAACACGAAGTTCTAGAACTAATCGTCAAATATCAGAGAATCAACAAAGGGGAGATGTCAAGGCCTGATGAAAAAAGCCCAAGCCCTAATTCTTTGCCCATTTTAAAAGATATTAAGATGGACAAGAAAATATTTCCTGCCAACGAAACGGAGGATACGTGGCCAGATTTTTCGAATTTAGCTAAGATAGTTGGTTAATTTATTTCATTTAATTATTTTTGTAATTTGAATATTTTTGTTAATAAATTAGTTTTATTATAATTAGTGTTATTTATTAACGCCAAGTAACCGAGTCCCACAATACGAAATATAAGAATAAATGGAAATACAAACCAACTTCCACGACTGTCAGAATATGATGATGATGATGGCGTCCTAGCCGATTGCCGGCCACGGTGGCTGTTCTCATATAAGGAGATCAACCAGCTGCGCAGGACATATTATAGTGCACAAGCATTTGCGCAGACGCAGGTGCACTCTCTATTCCCTTACTCTCATAACCCGATGGGACAGCAATCCGACACGACCGGAGAGAGATCAGGCGCAGGACCGACATTAACATGCTCTCCGATGCACGGGTGAATCAATCACCAACTTCCAACTCCGGGCTGCTTTGTGAAAGTTTCTTCTAAAACCCACAAAGCGATTTCGGCCCGTCCCGGGAATCGAACCCGAGACCTCGTGCACAGCAGTCGGCTATGCCGACCGCTAGACCAACGAGGCTACCGATATCTGTTAGTGAGCTCTCATCATGCAAAATAATAGGTACTGATGCTTTGACAGACTTGCCGGAATTAATAACAACGCAATTGATATTTCCAATGAAACAATAATTAATTCCAGCAACGTACAAAAACGAAAGCTTCAAATCTGAAAACGCACATAACAAAATTCGAAGTACAAATCAAGTAATCCACTGAATTTTGTTTGCTAGAAAGCTTTTCGATGGATTTCACGAAATGTCGTTTATTATGATAATCCTGTGTTGGTCAGACAAAGGTCCGCTGAAAATTCTGTGTATTCGCCAACTGTCGTTATCTGACCACACTGTTTGACTTTGACCCGAGGGACTGAGCCGGGATTAAAGAAACAAAGGAGATATGCTAACAACGAACTTATAACTAATCTATCGTGAAGTATTTGAAAATGCTCGTATTTTTATCTTTGAAGAAAACTGTAGCGTTATCAATTTTTGCCCCGAAGTGCTATAAAAGATAGTTCAGGATAGTTCACATATCACATAAAGTTAAGTTTACTAGATACAATGCTATTCGACTCATTGAACTTTACTACACTGACTGTCAAAGTTTCGACGAACAACAATTTTTCTGTTATGTCTAGGTCTAATAACACTTAAGGAATTACATTTCTGAGTAGATATGATATGACTATAAAACATCCACAATTTCCAAACCACACCTACCATTAAAAGTTTCCCAATCATCTTTAATTCTTCCTTCTTAACTTCTAATATCACGTCTTGGTTTTCTTAAATCCTCAGCCTCACCTTGCCGTTGCGTACCAATGAAAATGTACCTAACTAGTGTAATCGCATTACCCTTAATAGGATTATGGCGACCGACTAGCGAACGAAAATGTTCTATCGCCAACCATTTGGATTCTATACTGAGAATTCGTTCTTTTGTTTCAGCTCGCTTTGTTTCGGGATTTTGTTGAAACCTCGTATTTTAAAGAGACGTTCGTTAAGCTTGTTTAGGTATTTTTTTGAATGTGGGCTTTTTTTAACGACTCATAGAAATAAAGTAAGTATAAGCTTCATATAAAACAACTTCGACATCTTTGCTACTTTAAAAAGGTTACTAAACACCTATTTTTAAAAGTACAGACAGCACATCAAGTTACCACAATCTGTCAACTTTCTGCAATCGATTTTCAACCTTATTACAATGCAGGTAGGTTAATGTTTGACTGGTAAAATTTGACTGATTCTTTTACGTTGACCTGCTGTCGTCTGTACATGAGCATGATTCTCATAATAACAGGACTTAGAAAGAAGAGTATGAAAAACTCCCATCGAAGATATTCGAAGTGTTATTTCCTTTATATTTTCTGTGATTAAGATACTGACCTCCATTCGCCCCTATGGGCACAAAGCCAAAAGGGTGTTCAACTGCCCGTGCGACGGAACAGGGAAAACCTAGTGGGTGTATATTGGCGAAATGTAACATTATTTGTATTTCTGCTACGATTAATGTGAGTGTACAAGGCTATTTTTATATGATGGATTGGGTGAGAAGACATCAACTATTCATCATAAACTACATCTATATTCTAAGGATTCAATTGGCTTTGTATCTGCCAATACTTAGAGATAATAATAACCACTGATCGTCTTTCAGAAAATCAACAATGAATCAAACTATAGTATAATCATTTGTGCCGAGGTAAACAATGTATCCCAGTTTTTGTCACCACGATTATGTGATTCGTTGTTTATCTTTATCCTAACCATCTACTCTTATTGTTTACTATTTGACATAATACACAATAACAATCACAGAACAATCAAAAGCATGATCTCACATCTTCACAATTCAGAGTAAATTAACAATTAACACAGAAGCACTGAATTCAGGAGATCGTCAGGTGTTTACATAATTACCGCTCCTTACATTTGTGCAGGCGGACTCGAGTGAAGTGCTCTAACTAATGGCCCTGTGTAGCCCTGTTATTTTAAATGCAACGCTTCGCAAAGACAGTGGCGAAAATTGCAGAAATTGCAGCGAAAGCAAAATTCTATCTAGTCTAACTCCTTGTTTTAAAATTTTGGTGCTTAAATTTTGGACGATGACGAATTTTTTCGCGCGAACGAATACTTCAGCTCGGCCTTTGTGTGATAATGATATGAGAATTTGAATTAAAATAATTCAGGCGCCTCCTTTCAGCTTTCGGCTTTAGGAGTTTTATGAACGCTGTATTTTTGGTGTGTAATTTTTTTTTTGTTCGCTACCCTTGTTGAATAGGTTTGTAGTGTGAATATAAATAAAACCACTTCGTTATCGCTACTAGCTGAAGAGTATAAAATAAATATTAGACAATTCCATGAAAATGTTAATTAACCGTTCGTCCCTGAAGCGTCAAAAGCACAATTTCGTCGAATACCAACTTCACGTCCTATCAACTAGTAGTACTATCTTAAGCACTTAATGAGCTAAGTAAATTAATGATTCAATACGTGAATGTGCAGCCTACAAAAGCAATGTGTATTTGCAAATAGTAGTGCAAGCTCTAGCTTATCGTTGACCTTTCCTGGGAAATCTGGCTTTTTGATTCAAAGGATCAATCCAAAAACTAGTCTTTCAATCCGAATATAATTTACGGTGATTTTTGTAACTTACTAGCTTCTGCCAGCAGTGTCACCCGTGTCCTGTGGGAACTGCTCGGTGCACCCTGATAAAAAGAAACTTACAGCCTTCCTCGCTTAATGGGCTATCTAGCACTGAAATATTTTTTCTAATCGGACCAGTAGTTCCTGAGATTAGCGAGTTTAAATAAATTCTTCAGCTTTATAATATTAGTATAGATGTATCTCTTGATTTGTGTTTACATTTTTACAGAAATTTGCTTCATAATTACGTCAAATTTCAATATTTTATCGCAAAACAATGGATAGATAAGTTAGAAATCCGCAGTTAAACAATCGAACTAATTCATTCAACTTAGAAGTTTGTCCAAACACAAATAATATAAGGATAATTACGTCCACTAGCAAAGTTTTGGATGCGGAACCCAAAAGTCTGATAAATAAATAATGAAGAGAGAGTAGGAAAAGTTTGAGGTCCAAGATAAACAGATAGTGAGGGGATTAAAACAAACTGGGACGCAAACGGAACATGTTGGACCTTCATTGATTCGGACCTGAGGGAAAGTTTGAAGTTTCCGATTCTACCTGGATTAACTATCTTGGATCTACCTACGTGATATTTAGGGATGCTCGAATTTACTTTTAACCTTTCATGCAGTAAAGGTCCGTCCTATTGCGCATTTCATTTTCAATTAGATTCAGTATGGTTATCGAATAGGTATAGTAAGTAATTAGAAATTCATAAATTTCATCAACCTAACTTTTCCCCTATATTTTGGGGTCGGCTTACAGTCTAACAGCATGCAGCTGAAGACCAGTGTTTTTAGATGGAGCACCTGCCTATCTCGCCACCCCAACCTAGTTAATAGGGAATTACTTTTGTTACAAATCATGTCGGGAAATAAGCACGAAAAATTTAAGCAACAAATAGTAGAGATGAGCTTTGTTTTTGGTAAGATTTGACATCGAAATATCAAACCTTACCAAAAACATAGCTCAGCCAAAAAAACTGACAAGACATTTAAATCAAACGCCGAACCAGAACCCATTTCCCAACTTCCACAAATAAAAAAGACCAAAAGAACAGACATAGTCACAAGAAAAACTAGTTACTCGTTTGTGGGTACACAAAGCTGCAATATTCCGCTGCGTCCATTACCCGATTAGGGTTCCGTCGGCCGCGAGCACAGCTTTTAACACTTTGAATGCGACAAAGGAACCCTGATTTCGTTATAGTCAGTATTGTGTCTGTCTGAATTTATTTCGTATTGTTGTTAGGTTATTACGATGACAATCTTTTTTGTAGAAAAATAACTGTAATTTATACTGGAAAATCGAAAGAGGATGAGAAGAGAGTGTAAGTAGGAGAAATGAGAATGTTGAGATGGATGTGTGGTGTGACAAGAAAGGATAAAGTGAGGAATGGTTATATTAGAGGTAGTGTGAAAGTAGCAACAGTTTATAGGTTATAGGAAATATGAGAGGAAAGAGGTTGTCATGGTATGAGAAGGGATGACACATATGGTACGAAGAGTGCTTTGATTACGGATGAAAAAAATATGGATGTCGTTTCCGAGACATAACATGAATAAGAAGGGAATGAATTTTAGTGTGATGACTTATAGAAAAATAGTAAATGATTAATGATTATAGGATATTCTACTTAATAATTGCCTAATGGTGGTGTATAGCGTTGATTATCCTGAATATAAAAGAAACTCACTAACACTATAACCACTCCAATTTGAACCTTCGAACCGTCGTTTAAACATAAATAAAAAAAAGTAAATAATTTTTCAAAATTAAAAACGTAAATTAAAACGATTCCAAAAACAAAATACGCTGCTGTAATGAAGAATTCAAATTCTTCTGTTTAATTAAAATTGTTCACTATATCCAGTGTCAATACTCATTAAAAAGGCAACAACATACAATCCTTATGCATTTTATTTAATGCAACTTAACACGTATCATGACTTTTCAATTACTTCATTAAAACAGAACCAATTGGATGCTGGGGCTATGAATATTTTAATTTTGCCGGTATTTACTTTAACTCAATGCTGTTATTCTTCATCAATGGGTAAGTATTGTATATTTATTTATGAGTAATAAAATATAAGTTTTTTGTAGTTATCGCATTTAAAACAGAATATCGATGCCTTAGAGTGAAAACCTCGTAAGTGTAATAGACATGACTTTTCAGGAGGAACATGTAGGATGTTCTTTGTGAAGTTATCTTCCTTGAAACGAGATAAAAAAAATGGGGAAAAATTGCATTTCCGAGGTTTTCACTCTAAGTCGACGATATGTAGCAAATTAATGGCATTAGCGAAGCGTCATCACCGTCATTTTCATGCCCAATTTTTTGGGGGGTTTGTTTAGGCTAGTCTTCTTCTTCCATACCTTTATCCGCCATTATCTCGCAAATAACATTATTCCCAGCCATATTGTTTTTCAGACAATCCATCCACTGTTTCGTTAGTTGTGAAGCTGGTCAAACCCAATCCTAAAATTTGCTTGGGACTTTTGAAGAAGGTCTAGGTCATGTCTATCGTGGTCTATGGTCTATACATGTTCCATCAAACTTGCTCAAAACAGCCTATCCTTAAAACAATCTCCTTCCATATTTCCTCAAGTTTCCTATTTATAGCGTTCCAAAAACAATATTTGATCCGTCCAATGTCCAAGCATAATCTGGCCTAATTACGGGTCTAAGTG
Source organism: Heliothis virescens (assembly GCA_002382865.2). Classification (NCBI taxonomy): domain Eukaryota; kingdom Metazoa; phylum Arthropoda; class Insecta; order Lepidoptera; family Noctuidae; genus Heliothis; species Heliothis virescens. Next base: position 1,867,994 of record NWSH02000019.1, on the reverse strand, counting down.
TACGTGAGACCGGTTTTAAGGTCAAAGGTTCTAATTAGGGTCCTCCCAAACTTTTATAATTGGACTCTTAGCCTGCCCTCGACTGTTAAGTTGGGGGTNTGTGGGAACTGCTCGGTGCACCCTGATAAAAAGAAACTTACAGCCTTCCTCGCTTAATGGGCTATCTAGCACTGAAATATTTTTTCTAATCGGACCAGTAGTTCCTGAGATTAGCGAGTTTAAATAAATTCTTCAGCTTTATAATATTAGTATAGATGTATCTCTTGATTTGTGTTTACATTTTTACAGAAATTTGCTTCATAATTACGTCAAATTTCAATATTTTATCGCAAAACAATGGATAGATAAGTTAGAAATCCGCAGTTAAACAATCGAACTAATTCATTCAACTTAGAAGTTTGTCCAAACACAAATAATATAAGGATAATTACGTCCACTAGCAAAGTTTTGGATGCGGAACCCAAAAGTCTGATAAATAAATAATGAAGAGAGAGTAGGAAAAGTTTGAGGTCCAAGATAAACAGATAGTGAGGGGATTAAAACAAACTGGGACGCAAACGGAACATGTTGGACCTTCATTGATTCGGACCTGAGGGAAAGTTTGAAGTTTCCGATTCTACCTGGATTAACTATCTTGGATCTACCTACGTGATATTTAGGGATGCTCGAATTTACTTTTAACCTTTCATGCAGTAAAGGTCCGTCCTATTGCGCATTTCATTTTCAATTAGATTCAGTATGGTTATCGAATAGGTATAGTAAGTAATTAGAAATTCATAAATTTCATCAACCTAACTTTTCCCCTATATTTTGGGGTCGGCTTACAGTCTAACAGCATGCAGCTGAAGACCAGTGTTTTTAGATGGAGCACCTGCCTATCTCGCCACCCCAACCTAGTTAATAGGGAATTACTTTTGTTACAAATCATGTCGGGAAATAAGCACGAAAAATTTAAGCAACAAATAGTAGAGATGAGCTTTGTTTTTGGTAAGATTTGACATCGAAATATCAAACCTTACCAAAAACATAGCTCAGCCAAAAAAACTGACAAGACATTTAAATCAAACGCCGAACCAGAACCCATTTCCCAACTTCCACAAATAAAAAAGACCAAAAGAACAGACATAGTCACAAGAAAAACTAGTTACTCGTTTGTGGGTACACAAAGCTGCAATATTCCGCTGCGTCCATTACCCGATTAGGGTTCCGTCGGCCGCGAGCACAGCTTTTAACACTTTGAATGCGACAAAGGAACCCTGATTTCGTTATAGTCAGTATTGTGTCTGTCTGAATTTATTTCGTATTGTTGTTAGGTTATTACGATGACAATCTTTTTTGTAGAAAAATAACTGTAATTTATACTGGAAAATCGAAAGAGGATGAGAAGAGAGTGTAAGTAGGAGAAATGAGAATGTTGAGATGGATGTGTGGTGTGACAAGAAAGGATAAAGTGAGGAATGGTTATATTAGAGGTAGTGTGAAAGTAGCAACAGTTTATAGGTTATAGGAAATATGAGAGGAAAGAGGTTGTCATGGTATGAGAAGGGATGACACATATGGTACGAAGAGTGCTTTGATTACGGATGAAAAAAATATGGATGTCGTTTCCGAGACATAACATGAATAAGAAGGGAATGAATTTTAGTGTGATGACTTATAGAAAAATAGTAAATGATTAATGATTATAGGATATTCTACTTAATAATTGCCTAATGGTGGTGTATAGCGTTGATTATCCTGAATATAAAAGAAACTCACTAACACTATAACCACTCCAATTTGAACCTTCGAACCGTCGTTTAAACATAAATAAAAAAAAGTAAATAATTTTTCAAAATTAAAAACGTAAATTAAAACGATTCCAAAAACAAAATACGCTGCTGTAATGAAGAATTCAAATTCTTCTGTTTAATTAAAATTGTTCACTATATCCAGTGTCAATACTCATTAAAAAGGCAACAACATACAATCCTTATGCATTTTATTTAATGCAACTTAACACGTATCATGACTTTTCAATTACTTCATTAAAACAGAACCAATTGGATGCTGGGGCTATGAATATTTTAATTTTGCCGGTATTTACTTTAACTCAATGCTGTTATTCTTCATCAATGGGTAAGTATTGTATATTTATTTATGAGTAATAAAATATAAGTTTTTTGTAGTTATCGCATTTAAAACAGAATATCGATGCCTTAGAGTGAAAACCTCGTAAGTGTAATAGACATGACTTTTCAGGAGGAACATGTAGGATGTTCTTTGTGAAGTTATCTTCCTTGAAACGAGATAAAAAAAATGGGGAAAAATTGCATTTCCGAGGTTTTCACTCTAAGTCGACGATATGTAGCAAATTAATGGCATTAGCGAAGCGTCATCACCGTCATTTTCATGCCCAATTTTTTGGGGGGTTTGTTTAGGCTAGTCTTCTTCTTCCATACCTTTATCCGCCATTATCTCGCAAATAACATTATTCCCAGCCATATTGTTTTTCAGACAATCCATCCACTGTTTCGTTAGTTGTGAAGCTGGTCAAACCCAATCCTAAAATTTGCTTGGGACTTTTGAAGAAGGTCTAGGTCATGTCTATCGTGGTCTATGGTCTATACATGTTCCATCAAACTTGCTCAAAACAGCCTATCCTTAAAACAATCTCCTTCCATATTTCCTCAAGTTTCCTATTTATAGCGTTCCAAAAACAATATTTGATCCGTCCAATGTCCAAGCATAATCTGGCCTAATTACGGGTCTAAGTGTACGTGAGACCGGTTTTAAGGTCAAAGGTTCTAATTAGGGTCCTCCCAAACTTTTATAATTGGACTCTTAGCCTGCCCTCGACTGTTAAGTTGGGGGTACACTGTCAACTGAAGGATTTATGGCAATTTATGTACTTGAAAATTGTATGGAAAACCCGACATTAAAATTTTGATCGCTGAATGGAAGGGTCGAGCTTAATTTTTCGTATAATCTGAGGAGATTATGATCTTGAAGGGATGAATTTGTTTGTGTGTACTCGAAGCTTTTCTTTTGAGTGTGTTTCGGATCCTTTTATAGTACATGTTAAATAAAATAAAAGAGATAAGAGGTTATTGCCGCATAGTGCAATATCAAAGCTCTATGACGTTATTAAAAAACCGGCCAAATGCGAGTTGGACTCACGCACAGGTACTGCCGTACCATTATCTATGAAAAATGAAGGTATCTACTACCTACAACTAGCCAAAATACAAATATTTTTCGAGCAGCAAAAATAACTTTGTTTTGCGGTTTCATACGTTTATTGTATGAGGACCCCCCTTAATATTTTATTTTTTATTATTTGTTGTTATAGCGGCAACGGAAATACATCATTTGTGAAGATTTAGCTTTCTAACTATCACGGTCTATGAGATACAGCTCGGAGACAGACAGACAGACAGACAACGTAGTCTTAGTAATACGGTCCCGTTTCACCCTTTGGGTACGGAACCCTAAAAATGAACTAAATGAAGAAAAGTTGCATGTTGTTGGTTTTTTAGAAAACCCTATAGATATTCATGAGTATTTTGTTAAAAGCCATCGTTGGTCCTAATAGAAATACACCCACAATTCACGCTTACAAAAGTCACAAGATGGGATTATTAATAAATCTGTATCCTGATATTCAGTGTGTCCCAACCTCAAAGAAGAAATCCATTGTAATTAATCATGATTTATTAAAATTAATTCTCTCAATAAAGGTAATTAAGTCAGCGACGGAGGGACATTTCTGTAATCCTGCTGCCTTGGTAATCAGTGCCAAGCCCATTTATTGTTGTAAATGATTGATTTCTTGTTATATTTTGTTTATTTTGAAATAAGCAAAGGTCACGAAGACTACTTTTTTAGTAAGAGACGTGTTTAAAGAACGTTGCTCAGGATTTTATACAACATGCCAGCGGTTTCACCCGCGTCCCGTGGGAACTACTCAGCACATCCGGATAAAAAAAAGCCTATAGCCTTCCTCGATAAATGGGCTATTTAACACTGAAAGAATTTTTCAAATCGGACCAGTAGTTCCTGAGATTAGCGCGTTCAAACAAACAAATTCTTCAGCTTTATAATATTATATAGTATAGATTAACTTCGTCGGGTACGAACGCCCATGAAGAATTCAGGGCTAGAACGGATTTAGTTTTATAAGCCTTGAAAAAACTGAAGTTACAACTGCAGTAGATATTACGTCAATCGTGAAGTCAAATCCCATACGTATTCACTCAGTGACCTATTTTGTAGCCATTTTCAATCAAACTGCTAAAAGCACATACTAGGTTCTTATGTCGCTGATAAACCGAACGTAAAACCCAATAATAAGAGCCATTTACTCCCATTTACATCGATATACTAACTATTATATATACACTACTCCATTCCGAATGACTCCCCCTCTACCCTACTCCTAACTATAACAACTAACATACAGCAAAAAGCATTTTCGCATCAAATCCAATGTTCCACAGAAGAGAATTTGATTTCGTACATAAAGAGATGCCTGCTATAAGGCTCGGGGCATAATTGCGCTCCCAGCTGACTATAAAATTGTGCCTAAAAGCAAATAGTAATAAAAAGAAAGAAAATTATCGTTTACACAGAAAGGTTCGCGGAGCATGAGAGTTTTGTGTGGTCGCAGTCTTAGCGGGTAGCAAAACATAAAATTTGGAAACATTAATTTTGGAGGTTTTATTTAGTAATACTACTTTACTAGCCTTAACTAAGATAAAATATGCGATTCCCGTCTATATGTCGCGTCTGACATTGCCGGAGTTTGAATCTTGGGTTGCACCAATTATATTCGGTAAGTATTGGGTTTTATTAACCTTCTAGAAGCATTCCAGAGTCTGTGTTGGTGATGTGATAATGCCTTACCTAAAAGTTGAACCGTCGATCCCGACGGACGCCAAGTAGCCATCGTTTTACAATTCCACGTCAGAAGCTGTTAAGAATGGAGAAAGCTCTTACATACTCTTTGCTAGGTGCAACATATAACACGCGTCCTTCACAATGATGATANTACACGCGTGCACGCAACTTGTTAAGTAACTGCCATTGACAGATTCATTATTAATGACAGGCGGAATGTTTGTTACAGATATTATTGTTGTTTGACATGCTGTTATTGCCGACTAAATGTTAAATTATTAAGACACAAACTTTTCTCTTATTGACTGTAAAATGTTTCTGTAACATTACTAGCTTCCTCCAGCGGCCTTCTTCCTATATCCGGCAAAAAGTAGCCTATATGTTATTTTGATGTATAAGCTATTGTTACTGCTTAGTTTACTAAAACCCAACCTAGTACCTTTTGTGTGAAAAAGAAACATTTATACATCAACCATACAAACTTTCACGTTTATGTTTCGCGTTTATAATATTAAATAAAATATTTTAATTTAAAAACTAGGTACACAGTGACTTCGTAGCGGCAGCGACTCGCGGCGCGATGGCCGTGGTAGACGGCAACGTAATGGCCATCAACCCAGGCGAAGAACCCAAGATGCAGATGTTCATATGGAACAATATATTTTTCTCTCTCGGCTTCGATGTACGCGACCACTATAAGGATCTAGGCGGAGATGCCGCTGCATTCGTTGCACCGGTAAGTTCATTTGTATGCTATGCGCATGCCAGACTGGCTAGACTTTTTTACTCAAAAACATCGTTAAAAATACATTTGACCTTGCTCTTACTTGCAATGACATTTGAACTGACAAATACCTAGGTTTTTTTAAATCTATTTCAATATAACAAAGTTCAAGAGGAAAAGAAAACATCAATTTTGAGTCCTAATAGGCATGACGACTAAAAAATCTAATTAGTCCGTCTTTTAGATTATAAAAAAATATAGCATGCGTATTTTTTCGTTTTTCATCTTAACAAATAATTACGACGCTATACACCGTTGAAATTGCGCGTGACGTGACGCTTTTGTACGATTTTTGCATAGGCGTGACGTCAGGACCCCGCACTCCTGAACTTTAATACTCATTATCTTTGTTATTATTCATAGATTTCTAAAAAAATATGTGTCCAATATTTTGTAATAATCAAAATTACGGACTAAATAGATTTGCTTATTTTTTCGTCGTCGCCCCGATTGTGTCCTAATAAAGCAATTCCAATTTTCCCTTTGCCCAGCGCAACGATCTCCAAGGAGTTCGCGTCTACAGCGCAGTAGACACCGCCGGGCTACACACTCTTGGGACCGTAGTTGTGGACTACCGCGGCTACAGAGTCACGGCACAGTCTATCATCCCCGGCATATTGGAGAAGGAACAGGAACAGAGCGTGGTGTACGGCAGCATCGACTTCGGTACCACTGTGCTGTCGCATCCGAAGTATATGGAGCTGGTGAGTATCTAGCCTTATAGGGCTATAAGGCAACTAGCTTTCGTCAGCATGTTTGCCCGCTTCCCAATGGAGCTACTATCTGTACTTGGGTAAAAAGTAGCCTATATGTTATTCTAATATGTTAGCTATATTTCTACCAAGTTTCATCAAAATCCGTCCAGTTGTTTTTGCGTGAAAGAGTAACAAACAGACATTCTCACGAACTTCCACATTTATAATATTGAAGGATTGTGTTAGGAGGATAAATAGCTATTAATATTCGATTTTCATCATTAAATATTTTGGAAGGTCGCTTTTTCTACATGACTAGAAATTACGTAAGATACTAAAAAGATATCGATTTTCTAGTTTCTAAACCTCACGGATAGGTATAGAAACGTTACGTGCCATGAATGTGGGTTTATAGGTCATCATTTACACGGACGAACAAACTCAGACTACAGCAGCTATCTTCATAAGTTATTAATTTACATGTTCGTGTTAGAAAACACGCGAAACTCATGTTTTGTATGTAGATATATGTGTTAAATAAATGATGATGATGATGTTGATGATGGCGTCCTAGCCGATTATCGGCCACGGCGGCTATTCTCATATAAGGAGATCAGCCAGCTGCGCAGGACATATTATAGTGCACAAGCATTTGCACAGACACAGGTGCACTCCCTATTCCCTCACTCTCATAACCCGATGGGACGGCAATCCGACACGACCGGTGAGAGATCAGGCGCAGGACCGACATTAACGTGCTCTCCGATGCACGGGTGAATCAATCACCAACTTCCAACTCCGGGCTGCTTTGTGAAAGTTTCTAAAACCCACAAAGCGATTTCGGCCCGTCCCGGGAATCGAACCCGAGACCTCATGATCAGCAGTCGGCTATGCGACAACTAGACCAACGAGGCAGGCACAATGGTAACTTAATGTGCTGTCGTCTATACTATTTCAAAACCGAGCAATTTAATGAAACCTCTATACATAACTACTCTGTGGACAACCCACCTCTGCAAAATAAAACATCGAAAACAAAACTGTGTCAATATTCGTCACGAAGATCTATATCACTCTAATGGATTCACATAGTAAAAACTGATGTAGGTATGTATGTATGTACCACTATATACATACTGAAGAGTTTGTTCGTTTGAACGCGTTAAGCACAGAAACGACTGGTCTGATTTGATAAAGTTCTTACTGTAAGAGATAGCCCGTTGATTAAGGAAGGCTTATAGGGTCCTTATTAACCGGGTATGTGAAGTAGCTCCCTTTTGATTTTTGATGGGAGGTAAAAGCCACGGGGAAAAGCTAGTACCCACTGATGGATAGGAAATTAGTTGATGTATATACGCCCTTTTATATTTTACATATTTCTTAACTGCCTTGGGTGATCAATGTTCAAATTAATAATCATCATCTGCCTTGCCTTTTCCCAACTATGTTGGGGTCGGTTTCCAGTCTCAACGGGTGCACCCGAGAACCAGTGTCTTACATGGAGCGACTGCCTATCTGACCTCCACAACCCAGTTACCCGGGCAACACGATACATAACGACATAAAATGCAAAAAGTAAAACAGTTTAACTTTATTTCGAAAAAAAATCCCATCTGACTACACATTTTACTATCGCAGTACTTTAAACTTTTTACTTAACCTTAGAGACAAGTAATAATGATAGCTACTAACTTCATGGGTATAGAGCTTCAGAAAAATACTACAAACTTTTTAATACACTTAAGTAAGTATATTCTTTTAGTAAAGTTTCAAGAACTGTAGTTTCATCTTATATAACAAAGAACTGCGATATTTTCTTCGAGATAGTTCTTTAGCCGACTTTGAAGTAAGAAAAGGTATTAGAATTTCAATTTTACTGTCAAGTAAAAACTCAAACATCTTTCTCCTTTTCCCTTCTTCTTTTGAGGTACAGCTCTAGCCCTATGGAGTGACTGCCGAAATGATTCCCTCAACACAGTTACTCTAACAATACGATACGCTATGGAAATATGGTGGCGCTATGGACTTAATAACTTCTGACAGTACGAAAATCCGTACCAAAACGCATTTTTTATTTCGTACGTATGTATGTAACGGCTGCCATAGAAGCACGGTATGACTCGGTAACCCGGCCACTACCGACTGCTCCCAGGCCTACGCATACAAAGACAATGTTCATACATACACATACACACACAATATACTTGTGTGTGTATGTGTATGTATGAACATTGGCTAGCCCGCTTTCGTGAAATAGAACATCTATACTAACTGGTTCAGCCGTTCACGCATTATTCAAAATCAAGAAAAAAATTGGGGTGAGTTTTATAGGTATATAAAGATAGATATAGATACAAATAACACTCCGGTTTTCAAAAAAACAGTTACGTAGCATAACAAATAAACTTTCGAATTCATAATATTAGTAAGAATTTTAATCTCACCAAGTGTAAAGTTCAGAGATATAACTATGGCTCGATATTAGTTCCCAATGGCAATAGAATGAGCGGCCGTATATTGGTGCCGAGCAAACACTCTGAGACAAAGCGAAGCGACAATATCCTGATGCTTCCAACCTTTGCTACATATTGAGTTTTTAAACCATGTTTGAATATTTGCCAAGAGATATATGCAGAGTACTGGCCTACAAAAGGGATGAAAGAAGGACATCTGCATGCAGTAAATATGAGGAATGTGTGGTGTTACGCGAAAGACTAACCTTAAACTACACACATCAAAAGTGTCTAGGGATCAACATATATTTTTGCAATAACTTTTCTCCTGATTGATATTAATTAAAATTTTCTTTAAGGATTCATCAAATAAAGTGTTTTCGTTTGTCACAGTAACGATAAACCAAGTCACCTTTGCATTAATAAAGAAATTTGCCATTTTCCTAATAAAGGGATTTTTGACATTTGAACCACTAACACAAAAGTTTGAAAAAAAGACTGAAATAACAGTTTTCTTTAAAATTTTATTGGGTAACTTAAACAATTAATAATCCGTGTTTCTACCGCGAACACTAACAACACAAGAACATCGGTTTGGCATACTCAAAATGAGTTCATCCAAATCACGCTGTGGAATGGCCGCCCATGTTCGTTGCAACAACAAAAAAAGGTCTTCTTGCGACTGGATACCCTCCATATTCGGCAGAGCTCTTCTCTGTAGCATATCCCATGCATGCTCAATCGGGTTCAAGTCTGGCGACTGAGCAGGCCAGGGCAGGACATTGATGTTAGCTGCGGCGAGAGTCTGTCTTACAACTCTTGCGGTGTGCGGTCGTGCATTATCATGCATTAACTGAAATAAGGGACCGATTTGCACTTGTAGAGGAACGATGACGTCTGATACAATCGTCTCAGCATAAATTTGAGCGTTGAGGTTGCCTCTGATCCAAATCAACTCAGTTCTTCCGCCGATCCAAATACCCGCCCATACCATGATGGTTCCACCACTATAAGGATGGACTTCCTGGCAGGATTTTAATCGCTGTTGGCGTCCAGGGGTTCTCCAGTGTCGTATACGTCTTGTATCCGGTCTCATACCAAAACGAGACTCATCAGAAAAGCACACGAAACGCCATTGTTCTTCTGCCCAATTTCTGTGTTCAAGAGCCCATTGATATCGAATCCTACGATTGTGCATTGCTATAGGTGGTACCCGTAGCGGTTTTCGGGAATGAAGGTTCACTTCATGCAAGCGGTTTCTGACTGTTTGGTCGCTAATTAAGTTCCCTGAAGAGTGATGAAGCCTCACGGCTAACATCATGGCGGTTATTGTTGGAGCTCTTCGAGTTAAGATTTGAATGTATCGGTCTTGTCTCCGTGTGGTGCAGCGATACCGTCCTCCATGGCGCTCAGCCACGGTACCAGTGCTTCGGTAACGTGTCCAAAGTCGACTGATAACACTCTGACTTGTATTCAGAGCTAAAGCCACAGTACGTTGCCGGGAACCAGCTTCTATCATTCCCACGGCTCTGAGCATTTCTTCCCTGCTTAAATGACGTCGCCGCTCCATAATAACGTTGGTTTTAATCAGTAGTAGGGAAACAGTAGCACTAATAATGTCTTCAATGCGTTGTATGTTTTTATAGGGAAAATATTGACAGCTGATTTTCATCTTTTACTCGAATTTGATTCACAGTTCCTGATTCAAATTATGAAATGCACCAAAAAGGATCCATATGAATTTATAAAATCATAAATTTATTACAAAGCCACATCTCAATCTCAAGAAATCCGCATAAAAATGCTTGATCCCTAGACACTTTTGATGTGTGTATGTGGAAACGGGCTGTCAATGAGGATCACATTGTAAAGAAGGTTTTGAGCACGAATGTGGATGGATATGGTGAAAAACGATGACTAAAAAATGGCTAAAAAAATGTTGCCTGTAAGATGACGACAGATAGAAGAGTATGGAAGAAGAATGCTGCGCCTAGGGATTGCAATCCGGTATCATTTTCAATCCGGCCGGATTCGGCCGGATTGCCTTGCCTTGATTGATTGAGGTACATGCCTGTTCCCGTGGCGGCAATTGTGGGCGACTAACTCTCGCGCCCAGCCGTGGTTCAAGCCATGGTGAGGGGCGAGAGGGAATGGGATGCCGTCGCCTCCTTCTGCGGAGCAGTTATGCTAGAGAAGCAAGCGGCGGAGCGACTGCGAATTCGCAGCGCTCAATCCCAGCCGCCGCGGTGGATTTGGTGGACAACACGGCCGCCGGGTGTCGAGAGACGCTCCCGCGCAGCGTAGGCGTGGGTCTGTGGGCGGTGAGTTTTCTGGTGGCTCATCGTTCTTCCGTCTCCTAGGAGATGACACTCCCGTGTCGGCAGCGCGCGTTGATCCACGCGCTCCTCAAATAAATAGGTCAACAAACCCCAGCGGGGCCCACTATGGCCAGAGCCTGACGGGGCTGCGGGATTGTTCGAAAGAGTTACCGCTGCTTTGGCACATAAAGGGCTCCAGAAGGAACACGGTGGGTTTTAGTCAAAGTTCGACTGTTTCCATATTCGTCAGGTCAGGATCTGATGATGGACACCCTGAGAAATCGAGGGCAACTCATGAAAATTGCAGGCCAATATCGAGTGAAAACTTGATATTGAGTTGATTATGGCTTAATTTTTGCTTACGACTGCCACTGAAAAAAATTGAAAAACTGAAAAGCATAAAATAAAAATCTCTACAAAAAAAAATAACCAACTTCACAAAACACTGAAAGGAACCAAATAAAACTTTTAACATGAATCTAGAAGTCTGTGGCAAAATAAACACAGTCAACAGACCGGCAGACACCTACTTCTAGAGCCATGTGAAAAATGTTATTTTGTCCCTTTTTCTCCCTCTATTTCTAACGAAGTCTTGAATTTTTAAGTATTTCCTCATATGTAATCTATTTCCTTTTACTTTTGACTCTCCGATAACCTTCTTTTTCTTGAGGATTTGACTTACTAGTAGCTCTTTCAATGTATTTTTCGCGATTTAGAGTTTTACCGGATCCGGCACCGGATCCGGTGCGTTAGTGCTGGATCCGGTAGGTCTAGAAACACGCCGGATCCACCGGATTACCGGATCCGCCGGACCGGATTGCAATCCCTAGCTGCGCCGACCTGAAATACAATTATTAGGATAAGGGCTTTGTACCTAATTTCATTTAAATCAGTGCAGTAGTTTTGACTTTCACATTTAAAACATTAGTACATAAATACAATATGTCATGTTACTTATAAAACCACAAAACGGTAGAATCTCCCTTTAAAATAATCCAAGAGACAAGCTAAAGTATCGCCTTACGTACGAAAACTGGAGACATCGAACAAAATGACTAGGTAATGGGATACTCATTAAAAAGTTCCCTCTCGAAACCTCTCAGGAATTACACTTACATTGCTTGTTTAGCTCGTACGTTTTGGAAGTGAGCCAACGGAACGCGCCGATCACAACGCTGTGATGCTCATCATTTTACGTTCAGGGATGGGAAAGGTGTTATCGATATATTTGTAGTGGGCACACAAATAATATTGCAGAGTCCGAACTCGTCCACATATTCAATGCTAAATATTTTTGAGCGGGTGTGTAAATGTCTAAAATAAAAAGACAAAAGTCATTTATTCAAAGTAGCCTGAAATTCTGCATATTTTGAAGGGCTATTTTTACAAAAGGTAACTCCCAAACCGCCCGCCCTTCACCACTTACTATGTGTTTTTGTTGGAAAGAAAAAATGGTGGAACAAACTCCCCAGCAACACAAGTCTGTCTGTATGGTTTGAACAACCGTTTCGTTCAAAAGCCAGTTAACTGTTTATTATATCTATTGAAATGCAGCTGAATTCCAAGTAGGGAAAACCAGATAAACAGAAAACGGGAAAATGCAGTCAAATATTGGTCATTTGATCACTCACTTGTTTACATGCAACTACATGTAGAAAATTAAACTTTTCCAAGTATCCGTATGGTCAAATATTATGTAGTTGATCACGTAAATTCCCAAAACTAAGTAACAGCATTTATCGTATTTAATTACTATTTAAATTTAGGTGTCAGAAAGACCGCAATGGGATTTCCATTATTTATCCTGCGCTGTTTATCTGTATGTCTGTGAAAAGACTGTGATTCATAAGCAGAAGGAAAATAATAAGAGAAATAATTTTCACCAAACATGTATTTTATTATTACCTACTATTATTGCTAAAGAAAATCCGTACCAAAACGCATTATTTTTCCGTAAACCTCGATATTTTTTCGATATCACGTAGTTATGTCGATACATTTGGACATCACTACCCCAGTGATGGCCTCGTCTTGTGAAGAGCTCTCTTCCAGCTCGGTTGGAACGTTGTTATGTTAAAACTACCTCGACTGAGCACATCGTAGATCTATGATTAAAACATCACTAGTGTACTCCATACGTTATAAACTTTATGTTCGTTCTCATGCATAAGTGTATCACCTAATTAAATCATTTCCCTAACTTTTTCCATCTACGTTGGGGTCGGCTTCCAGTCTAACCAGATGCAGTTGAGAACCAGTGTGTTACCCGGGCAACTCGATACCGCTTGGTAAGACTGGATATCAGAATTATTAGCTTCTGAGTACTCGAAACGACTGCCAAAGATGGGAAACTCGAACCCTAACTGCGGAATTCAATATCCTATCTACCTACCGATTTTGTTGCTAGAGATAGGATGTTGGCATTACTTGTATGGAGCTAATGTCAAAATTCAATCTCTGGTAAGGAAATCCACAGATAGATAGGATATTGGGAACGGGCGTAAGACTGTATTGCAGACTTACTAGCTTTTGACTACCCGTAACGACTGCCAAAGATGTTCAAATGATAGCATGAACCCATCAATTTATCGTGGCTTTCTTCGTGTCAACCATCCACGGAACGTCCTATGTGAGTGATCTGAATGCGAACGCGACGCGGCGCGACACGACGCAAAAACAACAAACGTCAAGTCGATTTTTTTAAAGTGTCCTACGGGACACGGCGTGGTACAGCGCAGCGTATATCTTTCAAATTGCTTCGGATCACTTTGCAAAAATATCGATAGATAGATACAGCTACTAACTTGTACTTAATACATATGATTTGGCAATTTCCTGCCGACTTTTATGAAACCAATTCCATATTACAGAACGCCATAATAATGATCATTGTATGTTCAATTTGTTTAACAAATAACAAAAATAAACTTTACCGCAAAAATAAATCATAGTTATAAATAAATAATTACTGTAAAACAATAGAACAATTATTCCTGTTCATTTGCTAGAATTATTTAGTTGTATTCGTAATGTTGTCGAGTTGAACGTGTTTTTGAAACTAAACTAGTAAAAAAATAAAGTTTGTCAGTATGTATCATATGTTAGCAGCGATTTTACTTGGGTATGTAAAAGTTTACAATATTTTTAAATTAATAATTATACAGTAATTGCTTTATAAACAAGAACAATCGTATTTTTCTCCTCTCCTTTATAAATAAATGTTCATATTAATAAAATATGATAATACTATAACACATTTATTTTACTAGCTTCTGCCAGCGGTTTCACCCGCGTCCCGTGAGATATACTCGGCGCACCCAGATAAAAAGTAGCCTATAGCCTTCCTCGATAAATGGGCTATCTAACACTGGAATATTTTTTCTAATCGGAGCAGTAGTTCCTGAGATTAGCGCGTTCAAACAAACAAACTCTTCAGCTATTATACTATGAGGCTAATGCCAAAATTCAACTATCCGTAAGCAAAACGAAGCGTTTGAACTACGATATGTTTTGCTTTCTTGCATGCATTTTACCTGTTAATATAAATAATACAATTTATATAGTAATAATTCCCCAGTATTATAAATAGGAAAGTAAAATTAGAACCGGTAGATAGTATGAGTCTTAATGTAAATATTCCCTTAATTAGACATTAAGGAAAATACAGCACAGGATTCTATAGATTCCTTTTAAAGGAAAATATTGCATAATTTTGTGTTCACCCAAAAACCCACTTTAGATTTATCAACATTTTAGGTTAGTTTTAAGATGATTATTATTATTTCTGCCTATATATTTTTTGTTTGCTCCAATATTGAACCTAAATTCTTACTAAGTTAATATTATAAATACAATACTACCTTTTTGTAATAGATTTTTAAATTTAATATCAGTAAAGATCTGATTTTATTTCTATTTGATTCGAAGGCCCGCCATTTTTTCCTGAGACGGACACTGTCACCCTCTGCAGCCGTCACCTAACGGCCTTAGGGTCATGGCACTTTGTACCGGCACCGCTCCAACCCGGCAAATAACGTGTCATTTAAATTTGAACATTAAATCGTATGACGTATGATATATTTCATAATGTCAATACAAAAAGCCAACGGCGGGTTGTCAGCGCGCGGGTCAAGCATGCGGACCGCGTGCTTACAGCGCGCCGACTGCGTGCTTACAGCGCGCTGACTGCATGCTTACAGCTCGCCGACTGCGCGCCGCAATCAATGTCAATAATCAATTGCAAATGTCATATAACGTGTGACAAGAAGCTTCCACCTCGCGGCCGGCGCGCCGACCGCGCGCTTGCACCTCGCGGGCGACGCGTCGTAAGCGCGCTGGCGGCTCGCGATAGCCAAAATTCGAAACAACGCCGTGCCGGAGCTGTGTCGTGGCCGTGCCGGTACAATGTGCCATGACCTTTATTAGCTAAAACAAAAGAGGTGCGCAACACTACGTCACCGTCTCGAAAACTGTTGCCCATCGAACTACAGATGCCTCTAGTCACCCACAGGCCGAAATAAACTCAATAGAGTTTTGCTAATGAGCTAATATTAAGCCCCTTCTTAAACAACATAGCAAACAGAATTTCAGCGCATTATGAGATAGCTGTAGTACTTAGATAAATGATTTTAAACTCCGATACATAGGTAGTCACCCATCCACTGAGTAATGCAGAAAGTAACCTGCTATCGGTCACCTCGTATGTTATGGGGAAGAACCGGCTAAGTTGCAGTCGAACTAAGGGTTCCGTACAAAAAATCACATTTGTTGTATGGGAGTCCCCTAAAAAAAAAATATTTTATGATATTCTTCTTATATTCTAATTTTATTGATATTAAAATATTTTACATAAATATATCATTTGTGATAATTTCAGCTATCATGATTGACGAAATACAGCCTGGTGATAAACTGACAACGAAGTCTTAGTAATAGGGTCCCGTTTTACCCTTTGGTTACAGAACCCTAAAAACACAAATAAATCACGTTTTTTGCTCCTTATCGTGACAGATAAAGTGAGACTCATTATTCTATAAATGCGTGTCAATCTATCATTCTTATTTACGAGGTCGCATCAGTCATTGGTCTTACATCACTAGTTTAATCGGTTCGTGAAATTGTGTTCATAGTTCTCGCTAAAAAAACTTAAAAAAAAAAACAATGAAATTATCAGCAATATGTGTGTTCCTATCCTGTGTTTGTGTGATCAATGCATCGTGGGAATTAGACTTACTTTTGAATATGATTGAATGTAAGTATTGTTTTGCTGTCATACTATTTTTTTTCTTTGTGTTAAGTCAAGTATGGCTTATGGGCTATGTGTTAAAAAGTGATAACACCGTTCAAGGCGTAACATCTTAAGGAAACCTGGACTATAAAGTCTGAAATCACCAACCAGCATTGAGCAAGCGTGGTGATTAACGCTCAATCTTTCTGTGTGAGAGGAGGCCTGTGCCCAGCAGTGGGACGATAAAAAGGCTAATAATGATCATGTTATGAATTACGTTCAGGAATGCAATGGGTGACTTAAGACGCTATGGATTAGTTTCAGTGATTGTTTGACACAGAAAGTATCCCATTGTAATCACACATACATTCACCTTGATCTTAAGTGTTTTTGCTAGGAAGTTTGTATAAAGTTGGTAGAACTTTCTTGTAGAAGAATAGCATTTAAATAAGGCTTCAAGTATAATATTATTTTCCTTCGAATGACAGATATCTATAAAAGAGAAAAGTTCTATAGGATAATTTTTCGAACTCCTACCCATCTCCATGACAGTGATTTTGTAATAATTATTATTAAGCAGTTTATTTATATATATAATACAATATTTATTATATAAATAGTAAATATTGTATTATATTTGTAGCAAAGGTCACGTTCAAAGGCTATCGTAAATAAGATTAATCTATGGCACTTTTAGTGCAGTGGTTTATATGTTGTTTCTTGAACTGAGTGACATAGGTTTACATCCTAATGTATAGTAAAGACTTTAAGTTTAGTAATATAAGATAGCTGATTTAGGTCATTATGTTTATCTATAGAGCACAAAATATTTTTATAGCTCACACTAGTTTTTTTTTTATTAAAATTAACCTCCAAACTATGGATTCCATTCTTAACGTTCCTTTAAATTAATTCCGGTCCCAAATTAATAAAATAATATTTGTTCTCTTTACAAAATTAAATTAATTTTCCTTAATACGATCTCGGATTTTACACAAATCAGCATATCACATATTGGTTTTACTAATTAGTACTAAGTACATTGTATAACACACCTTAATTATCAACTATTAATAAATTATATACCTTTTATTATTTTACAATAATTAACTACAACGGTTTATTTTACAGTAATAGACATAACCCAATTATCTACTTCAAACAAAACAAATAATTACATAAATAATTTCTAGGCTATAATTATTACGAGTAATAAAATACAGCTAAAGAGTTTGTTTATTTGTTTGAACGCGCTAATCTCAGGAACTCCTGGTCGGATTTGAGAACTTCATCATTGTTGGATAGCAAAATGGAGCTGTAATCTAGACTTTTTATCCGGGTGCGCGAAGTAGTTCCCACGGGACACGTGTGAAACCGCTGGCGGAAGCTGGTCCTATATATAACCGTAGTTTTTAGGTCAACGTGAACTTCAGTTTGACTTTTTAAACCGATAGATAAAGAAGACGTGACTTTACTAATATTAATCTCATTTCATATTTGACGAGTATTCCTCTGTGATAAATATCTACATTGCCTTAAAAATGGTGTTATATTCTCGTATGTGCATAACGCCCTGCAGCTTGTGAGATGATCTTTATATAGCACTTAGAACAAAGCTTGTCGATAAAGATAAATTTAATACCTATTAGTATTTATATTTTTATAGTTTTAATAATCCATAAATGAATGACAAATATTTCTCATTTCCAGGTGAACACAGCCGAGACCTGAACCTGGACGTCAGTGGAATTGACGTGTACTTCTATGACTTCCCAAACGACATCGTCGTGCCGTACCCCATCGCCACCGCTGCCCAAGGAATCCTATCCTACACAAACCTAAACAGGAACAATAAATTCTTCATATTCGTCGATGGCTTCAAGTCACACATGACCAAAACTACCACGAAACAAATGAGGGACGCCTTCAAAAACGTCCCGAATAGCTACCTCATCATTATAGACCACTCAATCTACACCAACATACTAGGACTAAAAGTCAGTTTCGAAAAATCCGTCAGATACGTATACGACATTGGCAAGGCCGTGGCCCAAATGTTGGTGGAACTCCGCCAAGGAGGAATTTCTGCTAAGAACATTCACTGCATCGGCCACAGTTTGGGCAGCCAAATGTTGGCACATGTTGGTGAGAGATTCCATGAAGCTACTGGTGAGAAGATTTCTAGAATAACAGCTTTGGACCCAGCTGGACCGTGCTTCGCCAGTAGTCCAGATGAGGAGCAGATAAGATCTGGTGTAGCGGAATACGTGGAAGTGTACCATTGTAACGCTGGAGAATTCGGGACATCCAGTATATTAGGTGATATCGATTTCTTTGTGAACAACGGTGTTTCGCAGCCAAAATGTACTGTGTCTTGGCTGCCTCCTTTACTTAATACTGTTTTGGAACCGAGGTGCAGCCACAGAGCGTGTGTGGCGATGTGGTCAGCTTCTGTGGCCCTCGGAGGTGAAACGGCATATGAATGTGACGATTACTATGACTTTAGAGATGGACTATGTTCCGAGGGTAATAAAACTATCGCTGGTTTCTGGAATCCTGGTAACGCGACCGGGGTGTATTATGTTTCTACTGAAGATTACGAACGTAGTTAACTTTGTATTGAATAGAAATGCTAGTAACTGTCTAAAAACTGTACATAATGATAAAGGTGTCTGTGAAGTGATTGTCAATGGATAATGCAAATTAACTAATATTAAGTACAGACGACAGCAGGTCAACGTATACGAATCTGTCAAATTTTACCAATCAAACATTAACCTACCCCCATTGCGATAAGGTTGAAAATCGATTGCAGAAATTTGACAGATTGTGGTAACTTGATGTGCTGTCGTCTGTACCAACATCTATATCGAATCAGGCATATATTTTGGTTACTTTTACCCAACTGTCAAAAGGCAGTTATTTTTTATATTATGGTATACTTATTATTGTACATACAAATGTAAAGTTAGAATTAAATTTTGTTTTTAAGGTTTTTTTTTAATTCTAAATTAAAATATATTTTTATGTGAAAATATGGTGTTTTGTTCGTACTTTTTTTTAAACATGGATAATTATTACTTTTAATCGAGAGAGTAATAATATTATTTGCAACCGATATTTGATGCGATTTTGTAGTCTATTCTCTTACAATTACATGTTTTTTTAATATAATTTAATACACACAGACGACGACAGTTCAACCTATGCAAATTTGTAAAATTTTGCCAATCGATAATTATTAATCTTTCGCTGTTGTGATAATGTTGAAGATCTATTAAAGGGAGACAGATTGAGGTGGGTTGATTTGCTGACGTCTGTACTACAACTGCATAAATATCTCAAAGATTTATAAATTACTAGATTCTGCCAGCGGTTTCACCCGCGTCCCGTGGGAACTACTCGGCGCACCCGGACAGACAAAAAGTAGCCTATAGCCTTCCTCGATAAATGGGCTACCTAACACTGAAAGAATTTATCGAATCGGACCAGTAGTTCCTGAGATTAGCGCGTTCAAACAAACAAACTCTTCAGCTTTATAATATTAGTATAGAAGTATACTCGTAAATGATTTAAACCTAGATGTGATTAAAACCGGTAAATACCAAGTTCCATAAAAGCGTGGATTTCCTTTCACTTGTTCGTGAGTAGTTCACAGTCTAGGTCATTTATCTTAGCAGTAATTTATATAGACATTACCGCTTGTTAGCCAGATAAGGACTTATCGGTGATTGGTCGACGCCTCAACGTAAATAACTGTGATTCGCTACTCAATGAGTCTATTATTGATGGTAGATTTTTATTTAAAAGGATTTTTTTTTATTTTTATTAGTTTAATTTTTTTCCTAATTTATTAGTCTTGAAATGAATTAAAACTTAATATTATGATGGTTTTAGGATATATTTTTTTCTCGGATATATAATAAATAAAAAGATTTTTTCAAAACTTTCTCTATAAACTAAATTTGAATACTACGATAGCTTTAACATATAAATAATTTTCGGATTCAAGTTAATAATTGTAAAATTAGTAGGTTTTTCTTTTTAGTAGGTATAGATGACAGCACATCAAGTTACCACAATCTGTCAAATTTCTGCACTCGATTTTCAACCTTATCACAATGGAGGTAGGTTAATGTTTGATTGGTAAAATTTGACAGATTCGTAAACGTTGACCTGCTGTTGTCTGTACCTATTTTTCAAAATGTATACACATAATAATAAAATAAACTGAGTTGTAATATTATTTACATTTTAAAAATATAAATTATTGACACATTAAACTAAATAATTTCAAAGTAAGTAGTTTCCTAAAGAGGATACGTGACACACCACACATTGCAACACTAACCAAATTCTCATTTAAATGACATTCAAACCACAATCAAAAACCGCGTCATCGGTTGCGTAACAAATCCATCCAAGCGTGAGGAAACAAAAAGATTTTACTATGCTATCAGTCACATAATATTTCTGCTATATTTTGTACTCAAACATAGAGTATATATCTCAAAAATCTCGTTTGAATAACCCAGTGCCTTTAATGTCTTATCGCAAAGACAACAAAAAGTGACTAACAGAATATTAGCTTGCTTTCGCGCAAGGATTTAAGAGGTAACACCTCATAGAGCACTCTTCTCTCTTTAGTTATTGTCAGTACTCTGCACTATTATTCCGCTTCGCTTCGCTGTCCTAGAATACAAAAATAATGAAAATATTAATTTCTTATGTATTTTTAATGTTTATTGGTTTTATTAGTGGTTCTCTGGAACGATATGGGCCTCTCAACTTCGCTCTCAAAATGGTCAAGTGTGAGTATTTCATTATTTTGTTTATATTTAGAAAGTTACGGTGTTATGACAATATGTTAAAGTGATTACGTGTTACATAAATAATGTACTTACGTGTCGTTTACTTGTTCTAGTTTTGAGGTTAGTTGCTTTAAGAAAAAATTATGGTACAATACTATCTTACTTACTTAATATTATAAATGCGAAAATTTGTAAAATGTGAAAAAATATGGACGTATGTGTTTGTTACGCTTTCACGCAAAAACTACTGAACAGATTTTGATGAAACTTGGCAGTAATATAGTTAGCAGAATAACATTATGGGCTACTTTTTATACGGTACGAGAAGTAGTTCCCTCGTGAAGCGGGTGAAACCGCTGGCGGAAGCTAGTATGTTATACTAGCGCAGTTTCTCAGGTCCCGAATAAAATTGCAAACAGTTATCTGACAGATAGTGCCTTATAAAAGTTTTTAATTTTGATTACTTTTCCATTGCATGGTCTGTCAGATATCTAGAACTCTTATCTGTGAAATTGTCGGTTAATATTATAAGGCTGTCGAGTTTATTTGTTGTATGTTTGTGTCTGTTATCCTTAAGGTGCTAATTCCAAGAATTTCTGGTCCATTGTGAAAATATTTCAGTGTATGATAGCCCATGTAAGGAAGGCTATAGGCTATTTTTTATTCGAGTGCACGGAGTAGTTCTCACGGGACGCGGGTAAAACATTTGGCAGAAGTTCGTCATCTGCCTAGCCTTTTCCCAATTATGTTGGGCTCGGCTTCCAGTCTAACCGGATGCAGCTGAGAACCAGTGTTTTATATGGAGCGACTGTCTGACGTCAGACTATCTGGCTTAACCGTAACGACTGCCAAAGATAGTCAAATGATAGCCGGGACCCACCAGTTTATCGTGCCTTCCGAAACACGGAAGAACTCTTTATGATGGAAACTCTTTATGAAGATGGTCCACGTACCGACCGCGCCAAGCGTTGCTTAACTTTATGATCGGNAACCGTAACGACTGCCAAAGATAGTCAAATGATAGCCGGGACCCACCAGTTTATCGTGCCTTCCGAAACACAGTAGAACTCGTTATGAAAAGATGGTCACCCATCCACGGACCGACCGCGCCAAGCGTTGCTTAACCTTATGATCGAACGATCCACGCGGCTTTGACTTAGCCACGAGCTCTTTTTGGCAGAAGTTACTTCGATATAATTCAACACTTTAATTAAATAATTAGATATGCATTTCATGGTAAATCCTTATGCAATTCAAATAATATAATTTATCAAATTTCCTTCCCGTTGTCCTTAATTTGGGAATTTTCGATATGTATTTAACGCAATGCTTATGCAATTAATTTAGATATTAATTAACCGCAATATTGACTCGGGCACGTAGGCCAAATATATTAATAGTTTTCCCATTTCCAGGGTAACTAA
This sequence comes from Heliothis virescens, assembly GCA_002382865.2. Lineage (NCBI taxonomy): Eukaryota > Metazoa > Arthropoda > Insecta > Lepidoptera > Noctuidae > Heliothis > Heliothis virescens. The sequence continues at coordinate 1,845,404 of NWSH02000019.1, read as the reverse complement.
GCAGGTAGGACTAAGTTTGTACGGAAAACCAATAACCTAACCCCAAAGTGCATTTTCTTAAAATTCAGGCGAAGATTAAGAATATGGTCTTCTTATTTCTTGCTGACAAAACCTTACTCCTTGATGATGTGTTCAATGTAGAAGGTATAATAATTACTAATGCTGTTATTAGCGTCTTCAAAATTTTCGTTGTTATTAGATATGTTTTAAAAGAATAAAAGAAAAAAGCATTCCAAGCAATCGTCATAATTATATTTATCCATAGAAGAATAAATTACTCCATAAGAATAGAGCACGCCATCACGCCATACCTAATGTTTTTCAGGAGGGCTTTTTCATATTATGTCCAGAAATAAACTTAGATTAATGGAGCCTAACAGTCTTATGAAGTTCTAATTTAGAAATTATTTAAATTTTCAGGTGAACACAGCAGAGACCTGAACCTCGACGTCAGTGGTGTTGACGTATACTTCTATGACTTCCAAAATGGCGTCATTGAAACCTTCCCCATCAACGAGGCAGCCCAAGGGATCCTATCTTTAAAGAACCTGGACAAAGTCAAGAAATTCTTCATGTTCGTCGGAGGATTCAAATCACACATTAATAAGAACACAGAGGAGCGAGTCAGAGAGGCTTTCAGAGACTTTCCAAATAGCTACCTCATTATAGTAGACCATTCAGCTTACACAAACGACAGACAAGGCAAAAAGAAAAGCTACGAACGCTCTGTCAAATACGTGTACTACATTGGCAAACAATTGGCTCAAATGTTGGTCGGCCTCCACGAAGGAGGAATTTCTCCAAAAACCATACACTGCATTGGCCACAGCTTAGGCAGCCAAATGTTGGCCCACGTTGGTGAGATTTTCTTCGCAACAACGGGTGAAAAAATTTCAAGGATAACCGCTTTGGATCCAGCTGGACCGTGTTTCTCAAACGCGTTAATCCAGGAACAGATAAGATCTGGTGTAGCGGAGTACGTGGAAGTGTATCATTGTAACGCTGGTGGATTAGGTACCACCAGTGTCCTGGGTGATGTAGACTTCTTCGTGAACAAAGGAGCTTCCCAACCAAATTGTGGAACTGCTCTAGTGCCTGGTATTTTGGACTCTTCGTTATCAGCCAAGTGTAACCATAAGACTTGCGTGACGATGTGGACGGCGTCAGTTTCTCAACCAGAAGGGTACAAGGCGTATAAATGTGATAAGTATAAGCATTTTAAAGGTGGAATGTGTTCCTTGAACGATAGAGCTGTTGCAGGCTTCTGGAACCCTGGTAATGCTACTGGGGTTTACTACTTTTCTACTGAAGGTTACGACTTTAGTTAACCTTGTACTAGTTTTGCTAGTGGACTAGTTTAATTTTACTTTATCAGTAGTATTCCTGTAGACTGCTTTTGTTTCTTGTACAGACAACAGCAGGTCAACGTATACGAATCTGTCAAATTTTACCAATCGAACATTAACTTTCCACTATTGAGATAAGGTTGAAAATCTATTGCAGAAATTTGACAGATTGTGGTAACTTGATGTGCTGTCGTCTGTACTAAGACTACTAGTCGCCTCGTATACGTATTTAAATCAACATACACGCTTATTAATGTTGTAATAGTGATTTTGTAATAGAAGCTATCTCAACGCCGCGATTGTAATATCCTAGGAAGTATAGGTACAGTATTTGCGATTTTTTGAGACTTACATTATTTATGTTTTTTTAATGTATTGTTTATCGTTAATATTTTTAAACATGTAAAATAATTGAAAGAAGTAAATAAATGAACATTGAACATGATACAATATTTGGTTTCATTTTCTCAGAAATAACAGAACTATCACGTCAAATCGTAAAATCTAAAGTCCCCATAATCATCATATTTAGGCGCACGTGAATATACCCCACACATACTTTTTTAATTTTTAGTATTTGTTGTTATAGCGGCAACCAGGGTTGGGCAGTATTTGAATTACTTGTAATTAAAATACGTAATTGAAATACAAATACGTATTTGGTATTTGTATTTCAATTACTTCCTTAAAATGTAATTTGTAATTCGTATTTCAAATACCTGACAACGAAGTATTTTGTAATTAGTATTTCAAATACTTGAGGCTTCAAAATACATTTTAACATTAAAATACATTTAAACTTCATTTAGCGATCGTGAGTGTGAGTGCGAGGCGAGAGTGCAATGATGGTAAAGCAGCTATTAGAGTTGGCAACACTGCACTTGTTATCGGAAAAGCGGTTTTTGAAAAATCAACAAAATTAAAATTTCATTCACTTGGTTCAGTATTTTTTATGTTATGAATGAGCATTTTTCGCTTATTGTTTACGTGAACGATGTTACTACGACCGACAAAGATTTCTTTTAATATTCTAATTCTAGTGCACATCATGTCAGAAAATTAGGTATTGACAAGAATTTGGGTTAAATTTTTGAACTAACAAAGGGTTAAAATCAAGTGGATTGCAATCCGGTCCGGCAGGATCCGGTAATCCCGGCGGATCCGGCGGTTTCCTAGACCTACGGATCCGGCCACAATGCACCGGATCCGGTGCCGGAAATCGGTTAAATCTAAAATCCGCGAAAAAAACATTGAAAAAGGTACTAGTAATTCAAATCTCAAGAAAAAGAAGGTTATCGGAGAGTGCAAAAGTAAAAGGAAACAGATTACATATGAGCAAATACTAAACAAATTACAATGACTTGGTAAGAAATAGAGGGGTTCTCCCTCATTAAAGGGACAAAAATAACACTTTTACAATGGCTCTTAGAAGTAGGTGTCCCTTGCAGGTCAGTTGATTGTGTTTATTTTGCCAGCCGACTTCTAGAGCCTGTAAAAGTTATTATTTGGCTTCCTTTCAGTGTTTTTGTGAAGTTGGTTATTTTTTTAACAGGATTTTATCTATTAGTTTTTGGCGGTCTAAAACTATAATATTTTAATACCCACCTGTGGCAGTCGAACACAATAATTAAGCCATAATCAACGTCAATATCCAAGTTATTCAGTCCGATACTTTGACCTGCAATGTTCCATAGATTCGCTCACTAGATTTCCTCAGGATGTCCATCATCAATGATGTCCTGACCTGACGGAAATATGGACCGTCAGACTTTGACTAAAACCCCACCTGTCCCTTCTGGCCCTTTGTGTGCCAAAGCACGTAACTCTTTCGAAACAATCCCGCGCCCGACAGGCTCTGGCCCTAATGTTTTGTGACCATTTGAGGAACGCGTGAACAACGCCGCGCCGCCGACTACGGTGTGTCTCCTCTCAGATCGTCTCCTATGGAGAGCGCAAAGAAACGATGTGCCACTCAGAACAACTCTCCCGCGCACAGACCGCAGGCTCTATGGCGGTGCCCCGGGAGCGTCTCTCGACAGACCCA
>NWSH02000019.1:1807100-1817462 GCA_002382865.2 Heliothis virescens | reverse complement strand
CATGCTGACGTCACCGTCCATTTTACGATATCAGGTCGCGGATTCAACTGAGCACAGCATGTTTATCAAAACACGATGCCAATTATTTTTATCGCCCGAGATGTGGGTTTCTGGCGATGTTCGTATTTCACCACTCTCCAGAGCCACCGTATGGTGAATATTATTTACGTTTGCATGTAATTAAAGAGTGAAACCGCAGTTGTTACTCGTATTTTGATGGAAAATTTTGGTTGTACAAAATGCTTGGTTATAGCAAAATTAAGGACTGGTATCCCGAAGATAGTGTAAGCATCTCAAACACAGCTAAATAGTGGTAGGAGTGTAGACAAAAGAATAGGTTGCCGTTCGTCACAATGCTTACAAATACAAATCGAAGCACCTAAATGTTCCAAACACAATATACGGATTGTTTACACCGATCGATCTTCTGAATTTTTTTCTTATATTATGCCATTAAAAACATCCTGTAAAAAACCCAAGTCTCGCAGCTCAATCTCTCTACCGTAAAAAGTTGGCCAAGTCGTTCTATTTGTTAAACGTATGTAATAATTAAAGACAGAAGGTCCTTTAAGTAGAGACTAAATAGAATAACCGACTTGGTATTACATGGATCTCACAACTTTTTACGGTAGAGAGATTGAGCTGCGAGACTTGGGTTTTTTACAGGATGTTTTTAATGGCATAATATAAGAAAAAAATTCAGAAGATCGATCGGTGTAAACAATCCGTATATTGTGTTTGGAACATTTAGGTGCTTCGATTTGTATTTGTAAGCATTGTGACGAACGGCAACCTATTCTTTTGTCTACACTCCTACCACTATTTAGCTGTGTTTGAGATGCTTACACTATCTTCGGGATACCAGTCCTTAATTTTGCTATAACCAAGCATTTTGTACAACCAAAATTTTCCATCAAAATACGAGTAACAACTGCGGTTTCACTCTTTAATTACATGCAAACGTAAATAATATTCACCATACGGTGGCTCTGGAGAGTGGTGAAATACGAACATCGCCAGAAACCCACATCTCGGGCGATAAAAATAATTGGCATCGTGTTTTGATAAACATGCTGTGCTCAGTTGAATCCGCGACCTGATATCGTAAAATGGACGGTGACGTCAGCATGTGAAGGAACTTTGCGAACAAATCCAGCGCAAATTATATTCCTCTGTACGAGTACGTTTTATAAAGAAACAATGGATGGATTGCGTGAAAGTCGATATGGCTAGATTGGCTAGGAAGAATGTTAGTTGTGAGATTACGGCAAATAGAAGAGAATGGAAGAAGAAAACATGCTGCGCCAACCCCGAATAAATTGGGATAAGGGCGGGAAGATGATGATGATGAGTTTTAGCAGTTTGACCTACAGCCGATTTTTATAACCAAACAATCCATTGTATTGCTTTTAAAGATTGTGCGCTGAGTAGTTCCCACGGGATGCGGGTGAAACCGCTGGCAGAAGCTATAATTTATTTAAAGCTAATGTCAAAATTCAATCTTTAATCGAAAATCAACGGATAGATAGGTTATAGAAATCAGCCGTTAATGAGACTTTAGGAAAAGTCTTATACTACCTATATGCACGGAGAAATATTTAACACGAAGGTGGTAAATGATAAAATCTCTCCAAAGACTGATACCAAATGGTCCACATATCGTCGTCTTAGAGTGAAAACCTCGGTAATGCAATTTTTTCCCAATTTTTTTTTATCTCGTTTCTAATAAGATAACTTCGCAAAGAACATCCTACATGTTCCTCCTGAAAAGTCATGTCTCTTACACTTACGAGGTTTTCACTCTAAGGCATCGATATAGCAAACTTTCGATGTTCAAACACTTCAAAATGCCCTCAATTTATGATCTGATGATGAATATATTTTAATAATTAATACTGATTAATAAGAAAAAAAATATGTAGGTAAAGCCAGTTGATTACCTTTTCAAGTGTCGCCATAGGCATTTTAAATAACCCACGTCTCGTAGACAAAACATATGACACTAATCAATGTTACTCACGTCTGTTGTAGAGGTAAATTAATATGCCACGCCAGACATTGAAGTCATGTCACTAGAAAGATGTCGGGCATTTGATGCACGAAATGTTCCATTGAAGAATATTGTGATTTTATAAAATTGAGGGCTAATTTGCTATGTTTAGGTATCCAATGTGTTTAAAGTTGATAACTATTGATGTGTTTAGTTTTTCTACATAATGGGGATTCCTTTAATTCTATGTTCTTAGAACTTACCTATTTATTTTTAAACTTTTTTCTTAATTACTTAATGTCTGAATAATAGCTATTTTTAGTGTGATAGTCATCATTTCCTATCTTATTCATTCTCTAACAGACTAAACAATTATGCATTTAAAAGAAACAAGTTTAAGTTTTGTCGTCTGATCAAAAAGCTATAAAATCTCGACTAGCGACCAACCACGGATGACAAGTGACAAATATACTCACAACCATGCAGAATTCAGACATAATTTACCGACGACAAAAATGGCCTGAACGTACCAAAAACAGATGCAGTGCGTCACATCTTTGCAGTACAGACGACAGCAGGTCAACCCTAAACTGTCAAATTTTACCAATGGAACATTAACCTTCCATAATGGTGATAAGGTTGACAATAGATTGAAGAAAGTTGTTGTAATGCTGTGCTGTTGTCTGTATATTTATGCATACCTCGGTGAGAAGGACCTTCATGACCCTTTCGGAGTCACAAGGACATGAACACAACATATTAATCGAATGCTAATACGACCGTGTGTTTGTGCATTTGAAATTTTGAGCCACTTGGAACAAGGTGTGGTGAACCCATTTAGCGCCCGTCATTCGTTTATGGACTAGAAATCATTTTGTGTATTCGCTTCAATGAAAGAATATTTTTTCATCCTCAAAGAAAACCATATTTAAAGGGATTATAGAGAACAAGGTTTCTTTAGTGATGTAAATATTTTTTTGTGGATGTTCGAATAAAATGTTTATTCGAAAACAAAATATTATTCGATTATTGTTTTGCGCTTCGATTAAAATCGACGCGTGTTGTGCTTATACGAGTACCTACTTACTTAGTCAAAATAGATGATAATAAATCCTAACAAATCCTGATGTAATGGGTTTCATTGGTTCCTATCAAGCTTTTATCTACTCACAATAAATCTAAACGTCATGTTACCCATTTTATCTTGATATTCATTGACCAGATTGATGGAAAACATCTATCTGTCATTGCGATAGCGATTTGATGAAATACAATTCGATAATTCGATTTTTGAATAAAAATTGTTACTAAATCTCTTTTTACTATTTACCAAGATTAAGAATAAAGCCAGATGTGGCATTGTCCCTTCTTCTTTACTTAAGTACTTTCAAAATGGAATTATATTTCGCGCTGCATAGTAACATAATCCAAATTCGCTTCTGTAACGCATTCTACTGTAAAACTATGAAATTGGCGTAATAATAAATTAACCACTAACCACATCGATAAGCTTGGCGCTAACTATACATAACCTAACATAATATGTACCTACTTATGTAAATACTGTTTGTACGAACGTGATCTCTGAGACACACGTGCGGCCTTATCTAGTGGCAATAATGCCTATTTTGCTCTTTGATCGTAACCAGTACAAGTTGTAAACAAACAATTATCGACCTTATTACAACACCGATAAAGTTTCAAGTTCAATAACACGGAAAAGCGCATTTTTTCAACTTTGCCCGTATTATGTGTGCTACGCGAGTTTGAACCTAGTTTCGTGGGTGTTAAAGCTGATTTTAGTACGACAAAAAGCCTAGACGTTTACCTAGATCTGAATGGTTTGCAATTCATCAATCTGGTAATTGATGTAGGTATTATGGCGAATAGCAACTGGTTTTGTCTATTAGTAATTTATAAAAATAGAAATAAAATGGAAATAACGGCAATAATGATCTTTATTTTTTTTTATAATTTAATGGTTTCTAAAGATATGAATGGGTTTTCATGAAATAATTACGGGTGTCACATTTAGAGCCTAGTAATAACTTAATAGTGATATCACTTACACTTTTGAAAAAAAAATACGATATACCTAAGCACCTACTTAGTTACCCCTTGGTAAGACAGACTGGTTATCAGTCTTTCGGGCTTCCAACTCAAAAAACCTACCTATTTATTCGCTGGTTAAAGAATTTTACAGATGTTAATAATAATGTTAAAGTAGGTCTTAACGGCCTCTTTAGGCGTTGCAAAATTTCTGACTACTCGTAAAAACTGCCATCATCATATCTAAATCCCATTTATTAAACCAGTAGGTCACAGACGATACTGGCTTAGTAATTATGTATTCGACAAAGGCGCATCGGAAAGTGAAAGCCTATGCTTTTACTGTTATATTCTCGAAGGTTCTGTATGTCTTCATTTTCTATAGTAACTGTACATTTGTCTAGCTATACGGGTTATTTGTGAATGAATGAAAGAAACCTCCATTTAGAATCCTACTAATATTATAAATCCGAAAGTGTCTGGTTGTTTGTACTACTCATTCACTCAAAATCTACTGGACAGAATTTGATGAGACTTGGCAATAATATATCAGAATAATATTATATAATTTACGTGCTTCCCTTGTGTAATTACGAGAGACCTTCAGAATTACTTAACTGTCTTGACTAATGGCCGTTCCCAATAACCTATCTATCTCTGGATTTGCTTACTAGAGATAGAATTTTGACATTAGCCCCATACAAGTAATGTCAAATTCCTATCTCTGATAAGCAAATTCAGAGATTGACAGAATATTGAATTCCGCAGTAGATCTAGAGAACTTTCGTTAGCATCCACTACCCAACTAGGCGATATGAGTTCTCATGTTCTTGGATTTGATGAATGTTCAGGTCATGTCATGTGTCATGTGTTAATTGAGATGGTTCAACTCTGCAAAGTTTACAAAGATATCAATTTTAAATCTAGATTGTCACACAGAACATTCTAGAATGCGTGCATAAAATTGCAATACGTATTGCATAGGAGAACCGGTCCTCCAACAAATGGTATATCATTAAATAACTGCACCATTTAATCATCTTGTGCAATATGGCTTCTTTTTGAGTTTATTTCTTTGAAATCTACTGTTATACTAAGAATTTTCTTCATTTTATAGATACAAAAGTAAACAGTCTTTCATTTTCAAATTGAATTTGATTTTGGTTTGGGTGGGTGTTGCACTTAAGGCCGTTCCCAATAACCTATCCATCTCTGGATTTACGTACTAGAGAATAGATAGATAGAATTTTGACATTAGCCCCATACAAGTAATGTCAAATTCCTATCCTATAGTAAGCAAATCTAGAGATAGACAGAATATTGAATTCCGCAGTTAGACTGCTTGTAACTGGTCCATTTGGAAATCTGCGCGCTATCTAAATTAAATATTTGTCTTAGTAAACCTGACTATTTTGTGGGAATAATAGTGCCCCATCACGCTTGTGGGTGCAGCGTGAGGGAGTGCCAGACTTCTACTGACTAAAACCCACCGTGTTCCTTCTTGAGCCCTTTGTGTACCAGGGCCGCGGTAACTCTTTCGAACAATCCCCCAGCCTTGGCAGGGATCGTAAACCTGACTTAGTTTATGTCTCATAAATAATAAGTGCAATCGAAACCCGGAAAGGATGTTTTCTAAGTAGAATATTGCAGCATTTAGTTCCGTGCGGAAATCGATAAACTGTGATACTCAACCCAGAAGCAATCTTCACTGGCCTTTGCAAGGTGATTTCATGCAAGTTTATATCTTTTCTGTTTTACCTGCTGTCGTGTCGTGTGTTGCTGGGGAGTTTGTTGCGCCACTTCTTCTTCCCAGCAAAAACACATAGGAAGTGGTGAAGGGCGTGCGTTTTTGGGGATGTCTTATATAATTTTGACGTTCGAGAAGGGCTGTTTTCAGCCTACTTTGAATAAACGCTTTTTGATTGATTGATTTTGATTTTGTCTTAAACTAATTCGGAATATGGGTGCTATTGTATTTTTACTATCCTCCATTCATCTTATTTTTTAACATCCTAAAAAGAGGTTCTCATTTCAGATGTTTGTTTTTGACACTAAGTAGGTATGTGTAGTACATTATTTGCAAAACAAGCCAGCAAGGTCGTTTATATTATAAGAGACTCATAACAAGGCATAAATTATATTCAAAGTCAAAGGCATGAATATGTTCTTTACCGATCCATTCATTCTATATGGAATTTCCAATACAAAAAATTAACTAAATCACTTTCTTATGACCTCGAGCAAATTATATGCACACCATGCTTACAAGCGGTCCAACAGGCTCAGGTCATTGACCCGCACTTCTGTGATGTAATGCAACAGAGTGGAAAAGTACTGACACTAGTCCTTGACGAACTGGTATTCTGCACACGTATTTGTACGGTACTGGTTTTACCTGTGGCGGTGTTTTTGAATTTCGAAGATCGCATCGTGAATACGTGACCCGAGTAACATTTTTTTTCTGAAAATGAACTTTTAATTTATATAGCTTAAACAAAAAAAAAACGTATTTGCAATAAACTAAAAACTAGCTTAGCACTAAAATGCGTCAAAAAATTCCTCCCCATCGATGTCGACTGGGAGTGTGCCTAAAAGGCTGGCAGTATTGCCTCGCTGGATGGCAATGCTTATCCTATGTCCAAGATAACACTAAAGGCTAGCCCTTTGGTCACGGGACACTCCGATAACGTTTTCGAGAAACGCTTAATTATTATAAAAATCATACTCTAAAAACATGACGAATCTATAAGGGTTTCGTTTTTTGCCATTCCGCTACGGAACCCTAAAAAAGACTGCAAGGAGAAGTTCTATGTGTTAAGCTTGATAGACAGACAGCGGCTGGCCCATGTATGTACAAAAGCGAAGCTTAGAGATAATTTGAAAATGATACTCAATTCTGAGCCTTAGATATTTTTGATAGTGAAATAAGCATAGATACAAGAAACTAGGATATGACATAGGTCAATAGTCTGTAGGTACCTCCAATCGATTGCAAAGAATTAGGTACCTAACACATTTATTCACAAACATGACGCATCTCTTTAAGTTTTAGTATTCATCGTGAATGCACATAAAGCATAATGATAAGAGAACAATTAGTTATTGTAGTTGTTTGCGATACGACTTTTTACCTCATTATTTATATACGATAAAAGACGTATGTACGGTTGTAACTAATAATCATTTATGTGTCGAAGTGATAGTACTAAGTTTGAAGCTAGGAACCCTTTTTGTCTGAGAAACCTAGGCACGCGTTTTTTGCTTAAAATATTCCTAGGTATGTATCAGGAACAACCTTTTTGTTTGCGATGAGAAATCATTAAGTTCCCTCCCGCTGTGAAAGCAGCGAGAGTTAGACCTAGACTTTTATTGACTAAAAGCCATCTTTGTTCGTTATTAGCCCTTTGTGTATCAGGGCCGCGGTAACACTTTCGAACAATCCCGCAGTCCCGGATCAAAAGCCAGCTAGTACGCAGTTTAGACACACTGAATTTTCTAGAATAAAAATAGAAGTATAACGATGTTTTTTTTTTATTTGCAGGTGTAATCCCGTGGTGTTCCTGAATACTGGGACATCTAGGTAAGTTCGCCTACTATTTTGGTAGAATCTTATAACATGGCTGTTGAGTTGTTGAATTGTCAACCTAATTGTAATAGATTACGGTTGAAAATAGTCTGACTATTTACTATGCGAGTAAATTATATTTAATTAAGGAATTAATTAATTAAGGAAGGAAAAGATTTAAATATAAATAATACTTAGGCATTGGAAAATCTAGTTAATATTTTTCCTATTGAAGATAAATCGTATTGTCATGTTACGTATTATGTTATTATGTACCTTTTTTCATAGAATTACCCCTACAAATTATTCAAGTTACGTCAACAAACAAATTTATACATTTTTAATATTAAATTAAAACTTTTCGCATATTACGAAATGTGATGCAAATGTTAAACGCCAGCATCCTGTATAAAAAAAAACATATAAAAATACAAAACAAAATATATAAAAGGTGTAAGTAACGTAACAGGAAAATTTATTCCGACTGTCCTTCCAAAGTTGCAAGCACAAATAAATAAGAATTCTACTCTTTAATTGGAATATAGCGCCAATGAAGCCGCTCCTATAATCGCCGATTATACGATGATGGATGAGATCTTTATGGCCCATAATCTATGGCCGTACGACCATGAAATGAACGCTTTTATTTACCATCAATAGCATTCATTGCTTTATTATTTTCCTGGTTCTCAAATATATAAGGAGATACGCTGAAATGATGATCAATTTACGATAGTTTAGCTTTTACGTTTTAGGTATCGAACCAATCAATGACCTACCTAAATTTCAAGAGCCCCAAAATTTAAATAATTCTACTCTTAATGAATTTACCTAGTGTTTTTTGTTGCTTTATTTAGAAAACCATTAGCCCGAAATCTGACGCATTTAAATCTTTTTTTAATAGAAAACCTCCCATGGATTTAAAAAATCCCCAATTTTTTTCTCGAACCTATTATATTACCTACCTATTTATCTCATCACAAATACCTAAAGTAAATTATTCACAGACGTAGATAGATGTAAGTAAGACAAGCTTATACAAAGCAATTCTATGCTTCCAATTCAAATTGAAACGATTTGCCACAGTCTGTTACAATTCCTCATGCTTTGTGACACTAATTTGAAGCTGGACGATGTTATTGTTAGATTCAATCTTAGGCTGTCAGCTGAAGATGTATGAATAGGCTTTATTCAATTATCTGTTTTATTTTTGTTTGGGTTTGACGAATATGGCTGTAACTTTTCAGTTCCGTATTTGGACCATCGTAAACTTTAAAACATATGGTCAGCCTTGCCTTGGAAATCTCCAGAATTTAGGCCTTTCTTGGCTTTTTAACCGACTTCCCAAAAAGGAGGAGGTATGTTCACCGATTACTCGAAGATGGCTGGACCGATATTCAAAATTCTTTTTTTTTTTGAAAGGGTGTTCTTCGCAGGTGGTCCCATGGTAAGGAGACCAGGATTTGATGATGGGATCCTGGATAAATCGAGAGAAGTCTTCAAATTTCATACGCTTTTTTACGTCGATGATATTATTACCGGAGCGACTGTCACTGTGGGTGGGTGGGTATGGGTAAAATGGGTGTTAAAGATATTATAGTTTTAGACCCGAAAACTAAAAAGCATAAAATAAAAACTTTTTACAAAAAAAACAAAACCGACTTCACAAAAAAACACTGAAAGGGATAAAAAAATAAACTTTTCACATGGCTCTAGAAGTCGGTGGCAAAATAAACACAGTCAACAGACCTGCAGACACCGACTTCTAGAGCCATGTGAGAAGTTTAATTTTTTTATCCCTTTCAGTGTTTTTTTGTGAAGTCGGTTTTTTCATGTCTCAGATCGGGCTCTATTCTTTGTTAAAGAAGACAAGTATCTAGAATACTTTTGTTTCGATTTAGGTTTAGCTATTAGTGAGCTTCTATTATGTTCTTCCTTTTAACCATAACAAAAGTAGTGGTTAAAATAAAGTCGTCGTACCGCAGTATTTGTGTGTCAAACAAATGTTTTTACTCAGACAGCGGCACTTAAGGACAAGACAATTTGACATACAAACACATAGCAACACATCTATACGTGATATATTCAGAAAGTTCTGGAAAGTAACTGTACCCGTTAATTGAATGGAGTTGGATCAATTCCGTCTGGATCACTTTGCGCTCTAACAAACGTTTATTGTTACCATTACATTTAGGGCTGGTACTACAGTCGATAGCTTTTAAATAGAATTACTTTTACTTAAGATGGAGTATCTAAATAGTGCGCTGTTTACTGTTGTAACTTTCTTTTTGAAATAATGTAATTTTTGATCGTATCAAATTTGGGAGGATTTTTTTAAAAGTAGGTAACGTAACATTTTATATGCAGGCGTTATAGTCAAATAAACATAACACTACTGACCTTAATAATTAAGGATTTGTCAAGGTTAAGATATATGGGCTGCGGGATTAGGTTAAACAAAGAAGGGATCCAAAAAGAACACTGTGGATTGTTTTAGTCAGTAAAAGTCTGACACTCCCTCACGCTGCACCCACAGCAGGAGAGGTCGTCTGATGATTTCCAACCGAAAAAGGGTTAAGATATATTATAAGTGTAGGACATAATGTGCATAAAACAGCTCCAAACGATAGATACTTAGTGCATCCACCGCAAAACTTCAAATCTTCGATTGTTCTGGTAAACAGAGAAGAAAAATATTTCAGCACAGCCCTAAACAATATTCTAATTGAACAATTGGTAGAGGCAGTCAAATGGACGC
>NWSH02000019.1:1795769-1807000 GCA_002382865.2 Heliothis virescens | reverse complement strand
TGGTGCACTTATTTTGGTGTTTCAGGTCTTGATACAGATAAATCATTTATAGTCTTAATTTTTTCGTATGCGATTTTTTCTTATAGTAATACTCTCTATCTTTCTTCCGCTTTTCTTCTAAAGCTACTGGATTTCCTCATGCTTAATTTCTTCTGCTCGCGTCTTTTTTTCTTCTTCTCGTCGTCAGTCATTTTTTGTCTGGTTCTGGCCATATTCTGCGGAAAAAAATCAGGACCTTAAGCAAGGCACAAACAAAAAAAACAGCAACTTGCAAAACAAACTTACACACCAAAACCATAGGAACATAAAATGCGTGAAATGTAACAATCCGCCCTTCAAACATAGATCAATCAGGTACGCAGTTAAATTTATAATTAGCGTTAATATTCTCATGCGAAACTATGATGCAAAAGATAAAAACTTATCATTTGATTCATTCGGTAGACATTCGTTTTTTCGGTGGACACAAATTTAAAGAAAAACCACAGAAAAGATGTCCACCGAATTTACTTTCGTAACAAAATGTCCCATACCAAGCATTATTTTAAGGTTATGTTACAGTTACAAGCCTATAATGATAAATCGCATATTAGTCTAAACTATTATGTAAAACTCTAAATTAATAAGATATTACTTACCGGAATTCAGAAGGAACCGAAAAGAAGCTCTCAACTTTGACACAGNTCTAAACTATTATGTAAAACTCTAAATTAATAAGATATTACTTACCGAAATTCAGAAGGAACCGAAAAGAAGCACTCAACTTTGACACAGCCAACTATTTACCTACGATCACCTGTAACTTTATTGGTGCATCGTTCAACAGCAAACTGATGCTGCGCGGGGGCAACTGAGTATTTAACGTGTTCATAAATAACGTTCAGTTCACAAAAAAATATTTTTTTCGTAACTATCTAGTGGAAATACATAAGTCCATCGAATAGATGTTTTTTTTAGTAACATTATTTTAGACTGCAGGAAGTGTCTTGATTTTAATCCAATTTTTTTGTCATTTACTTATTTTGTTAAACAAAATGTCTAGTTTAGGAAAATTTCCTTAAAAGTTAAAACAATTATATATATTTTTTTATATTTTCAAATTTATGTGAAGAGAGAGCACAGTAACAGTCCACTGAAACGGACTTTTCATTCGAAACTATTTTGTATATATTTATTTTTTATTTTATCTGTATTTCTAAATACGTAATCATGTAATAGTGAATATCATCTTTACTATAACATTAGACTATGCTCCCTAATAAACATTTAAACTATAATTTTCCACCTGTAACACAATTTTGTGCGGTTATGACAATGACCCACATAACCTAACATAATATGTACCTACTTATGTAAATACTGTTTGTACGAACGTGATCTCAGAGACACACGTGCGGCCTTATCTAGTGGCAATAATGCCTATTTTGCTCTTTGATCGTAACCAGTACAAGTTGTAAACAAACAATTATCGACCTTATTACAACACTGATAAAGTTTCAAGTTCAATAACACGGAAAAGCGCATTTTTTTGACTTTGCCCGTATTATATGTGCTACGTGAGTTTGAACCTAATTTCGTGGGTGTTAAAGCTGATTTTAGTACCTACGACAAAAAGCCTAGACGTTTACCTAGATCTGAATGGTTTGCAATTCATCAATCTGGTAATTGATGTAGGTATTATGGCGAATAGCAACTGGTTTTGTCTATTAGTAATTTATAAAAATAGAAATAAAAAGGAAATAACGTCAATGATTATTATCTTTATTTCTATTTTATGCATTGGCTATCGTTGATGCATGAAGTGACAAATCTATTTTATGAATGGCTTTTCATGAAATAATTACGGGTTTCACATTTAGAGCCTAGTAATAACTTGATAGTGATATCACTTAATTTTGAAAAAAACAATAGGTAAGTACTTACGATATAAGCAAGCACCCCTTGGTAAGACAGGCTGGTTGTCTATCTGGTTTCAAATTCAAACTATTTATTCGCTTGTTAAAATATTTTACAGGATGTTAATAATAATGTTAAAGTAAGTCTTAACGGCCTTTTTAGGCGTTGCAAAATTTCTGACTACTCGTAAAAACTGCCATCATCATATCTAAATCCCATTTATTAAACCAGTAGGTCACAGACAATACTGGTTTAGTAATTATGTATTCCACAAAGGCGCATCGGAAAGTGAAAGCCTATAGCTTTTACTGTTATATTCTCGAAGGTTCTGTATGTCTTCATTTTCTATAGTAACTGTACATTTGTCTAGCTAAACGGGTTATTTATGAATGAATGAAAGAAACTTCCATTTAGAATACTAGGTACTATATCTTATATATAAAAATGAATCGCTAAATGTGTTGGTAAGCGCATAACTCAAGAACGGCTGGACTGATCGGGCTTATTTTGGTCTTAAAATGTTTGTACAGATTGAGGGAAGGTTTATATATAAAAAAAAAACAGGATCCGCGTACGAAGTCGCGGGCAAAAGCTAGTAGTATTATAAATCCGAAAGTGTCTGGTTGTTTGTTACTCTTTCACGCAAAATCTACTGGACATATTTTGATGAGACTTGGCAATAATATATCAGAATAATATTATATAATTTTTGAGACGCTTCCCTTGTGTAATTACGAGAGACACCTTCAGAATTACTTAACTGTCTTGACTAATGGCCGTTCCCAATTAACCTATCTATCTCTGGATTTGCTTACTAGAGATAGAATTTTGACATTAGCCCCATACAAGTAATGTCAAATTCCTATCTCTGATAAGCAAATCCAGAGATTGACAGAATATTGAATTCCGCAGTAGATCTAGAGAACTTTCGTTAGCATCCACTACCCAACTAGGCGATATGAGTTCTCATGTTCTTGGATTTGATGAATGTTCGGGTCTTAATTGAGATGGTTCAGCTCTGCAAAGTTTACAAAGATATCAATTTTAAATCTAGATTGTCACAC
This sequence comes from Heliothis virescens, assembly GCA_002382865.2. Taxonomy (NCBI): domain Eukaryota; kingdom Metazoa; phylum Arthropoda; class Insecta; order Lepidoptera; family Noctuidae; genus Heliothis; species Heliothis virescens. Next base: position 1,804,040 of record NWSH02000019.1, on the reverse strand, counting down.
AGAACATTCTAGAATGCGTGCATAAAATTGCATAGGAGAACCGGTCCTCCAACAAATGATATATCATTAAATAACTGCACCATTTAATCATCTTGTGCAATATTGCTTCTTTTTGAGTTTATTTATTTCTTTGAAATCAACTATTATAGTGAGAATTTTCTTCATTTTATAGTTTAAAAAAAATAGTCTATCATTTTGACTGATCATTATTTTCAAATTGTTTTTTTTGGTTTGGTTGGATATTGCATTTAGACTGCTTCTGACTTGTCCATTTGGAAATCTGCGCGGGAGGCCTAAGTTCAGCAGTAGATATCCTATGGCTGAAATGATGATGAATGTGACTGCGGTTCTAAATTAAATATTTGTCCTAGTAAACCTGACTATTTTGTATGACTAATAATGCCCCATCACGCCTGTGGGTGCAGCGTGAGGGAGTGCCAGACTTCTACTGACTAAAACCCACCGTGTTCCTTCTTGAGCCCTTTGTGTAGTGTGAGCCGCGGTAACTCTTTCGAACAATCCCACAGCCTTGGCAGGGACCGTAAACCTGTCTTAGTTTATATCTCATAAATAATAAGTGCAATCGAAACCCGGAAAGGATGTTTTCTAAGTATAATATTGCAGCATTTAGTTCCGTGCGGAAATCGATAAACTGTGTTACTCAACCCTGAAGCAATCTTCACTGGCCTCTGCAAGGTGATTATATGCAGGTTTATATCTTTTCTGTATTACCTGCTGTCGAGTCGTGTGTTGCTGGGGAGTTTGTTGCGCCCCACTTCTTCTTCCCAGGAAAAACACATAGGAAGTGGTGAAGGGCGGGCGTTTTTGGGGATGTCTTATGTAATTTTGACGTTCGAGAAGGGCTGTTTTCAGCCTATTTTGAATAAACGCTTTTTGATTGATTTTGTCTTAAATTAATTCGGAATATGGTTGCTATTGTATTTTTACTATCCTCCATTCCTCTTATTTTTTAACATCCTAAAAAGAGGTTCTCAGTTCAGATGCTTGTTTTTGACACTAAGTAGGTATGTGTAGTACATTATTTGCAAAACAAGTCAGCAAGGTCGTTTTTATAAGAGAGTCTTAACAAGGCATAAATTATATTCAAAGTCAAAGGCATGAATATATTCTCTACCGATCCATTCATTCTTTATGGAATCTCCAATACAAAAAAATAACTAAATCACTTTCTTTCGACCTCGAGCAAATTATATGCACACCATGCTTACAAGCGGTCTAACAGGCTCAGGTCATTGACCCGAACTTCTGTGATGTAATGCAACAGAGTGGAAAAGTACTGACACTAGTCCTTGACGAACTGGTATTCTGCACACGTATTTGTACGGTACTGGTTTTAGCTGTGGCGGTGTTTTTGAATTTCGAAGATCGCATCGTGAATACGTGAACCGAGTAACATTTTTTTTCTGAAAATGAACTTTTCATTTATATAGCTTAAAAAAAACGTATTTGCAATAAACTAAAAACTAGCTTAGTAATAAAATGCGTCAAAAAATTCCTCCCCATCGATGTCGACTCGGAGTGTGCCCAAGAGGCTAGCAGTATTGCCTCGCTGGATGGCAAAGCTTATCCTTTGTCCAAGATATCCAATAGCCAGCCCATTCATCACGGGAAACTGATAACGTTTTTGAGAAACGCAATCTATAATTAATGTTTAGAATTGTTAAAGAAATTCGATGTTTCAGGCTGAAAAAAGGCTGATATGACAAAAATAAAGGCTTGTCCATGATGTCCTATATTTTAATGAGATATTGTTTAGTGTACTTAGTTTAGAATTTTTTTTCGCATGACACTCAATTCTGAGTCTTAGGTCTTTTTGGCAGTGATATAAGCAAAGATACAAGAAAGTAAGACCTGACATGTGTACTTACTGATCGAAAAACTATAGTCAGTAGGTACCTACCTATGATCGATTGCAAAGAATTAGGTACAGACAACAGCAGGTCAACGTATACCAATCTGTCAAAATTTACCATTCAAATATTAACCTACCTCCATTGCGATAAGGTTGAAAATCGAGTGCAGAAATTTGACAGATTGCGGTAACTTGATGTGCTGTCGTCTGTACCTAACACATTTATTCACAAGCATGACGCATCTCTTTAAGTTTTAGTGTTCATCGTGAATGCACATAAAGCATAATGATAAGAGAACAATTAGTTATTGTAGTTGTTTGCGATACGACTTTTTACCTCATTATTTATATACGATAAAAGACGTATGTACGGTTGTAATTAATAATTATTAATGTGTCGAAGTGATAGTACTAAGTTTGAAGCTAGGAGCCCTTTTTGTCTGAGACACCTAGGCACGCGTTTTTTGCTTAAAATATTCCTAGGTATGTATCAGGAACAACCTTTTTGTTTGCGATGAGAAATCATTAAGATTCGAAGACCCTCCCGCTGTGAGTGCAGCGAGAGTTAGACTTTTACTGACTAAAAGCGATCTTTGTTTGTTATGGAGCCCTTTGTGTATCAGGGCCGCGTTAACTCTTTCGAACAATCCCACAGTCCCGAATCAAAAGCCAGCTAGAACGCCGTTCAGACACTGAATTTTCTAGGCTTAAAAAAAAAGTATAACGTTGTTTTTTTTTATTTGCAGGTGTAATCCCGTGGTGTTCCTGAATACTGGGACATCTAGGTAAGTTTACCTACTATTTTTTTTGTTAGAATCTTATTACATGGCAATACCAGTTGTTGGATTGTCAACCTAATTGTAATCGATTACGGTTGTAAATAGTATGACTATTTATTATGCAAGCAATTTATTAAATTATATTTAATTAAGGAAAAGCTATAAATATAAATAATAATTAGGCATTGGAAAATCTAGTTAATATTTTTCCTATTGAAGACAAATCCTATTGTGATGTTACTTATTATGTCCTATTGTCACATTACTTACCTTTTTTCATAGAATTGCACTAATAATATCAAGTTACGTCAACAAACTAGTTTATACATTTTTAATATTAAATCAAAACTTTTCGCATATTACGAAATGTAATGCAAGTGTTAAACGCCAGCATTCTGTACAGAAGAAAAGACATATAAAAATACATTTGAAAAAATTATAGGTGTTTACATTTAAAAAAAATATAGGTGTTGCTTACACCTATAATTTTTTTTAATGTATTTTTATATGTCTTTTCTTCTGTACAGAATGCTGGCGTTTCAGGAAAATCTATTCCGACTGTCCTTCCAAAGTTGCAAGCAAAAATAAATAAGAATTCTGCTCCTTAATTGGAATATAGCGCCAATGAAGCCGCTCCTATAATCGCCGATTATACGATGATGGATGAGATCTTTATAGCCCATAATCTATGGCCATACGACCATGAAATGAACGCTTTTATTTACCATCAATAGCATTCATTGCTTTATTATTTTCCTGATTCTTAAATATATAAGGAGATACGCTGAAATGATGATCAATTTACGATAGTTTACGTTTTAGGTATCGAACCAATCAATGACCTACCTAAATTTCAAGAGCCCAAAATTTAAATAATTCTACTCTTAATCAATTTACCTAGTGTTTTTTGTTGCCTTATTCAGTAAACTGTACCATTAGCCCGAAATCTGACGCATTTTAATCTTTTTAATAGAAAACCTCCCATGGATTTAAAAAATCCCCAATTTTTTTCTCGAACCTGTTATATTACCTACCTATTTATCTCATCACAAATACCTTAAGTAAATTATTCACAGACGTAGATAGATGTAAGTAAGACAGCTTATACCTATAAAGCAATTCTACGCTTCCAATTCAAATTGAAACGATTTGCCACAGTCTGTCACAATTCCTCATGCTTTGTGACACTAATTTGAAGTTGGACGATGTTATTGTTAGATTCAATCTTAGGCTGTCAGCTGAAGATGTTTGAATGGCCTTTATTCAATTATCTGTCTTGTTTGGGTTTAACGAATATAGTTGTAACTTTTCGTTTTCATATTTAGACAGCCGTAACTCTAAAACATAGAGTCAGCCTTGCTTTGGACATCTCCAGAATTCAGGCCTTTTTTGCGTGTCCCATATCTCAGATCGGGCTCTATTCTTTGATAAAAAAGACAAGTATCTAGAATACTATTGTTTCAATTTAAGTTAAGCTATTAGTGAGCTCCTATTATTTTCTTCCTTTTAACCATAAGAAAAGTCGTGGTTAAAAGAAAGTCGTCGTACCGCAGTATTTGTGTGTCAAACAAATGTTTTTACTCAGACAACGGCACTTAAGGACAAGACAATTTGACATACAAACACATAGCAACACATCTATACGTGATGTATTCAGAAAGTTCTGGAAAGTAACTGTACCCGTTAATTGAGTGGAGTTGGATCAATTCCGTCTGGATCACTTTGCGCACTAACAAACGTTTATTGTTACCATTACATTTAGGGCTGGTACTATAGTCGATAGCTTTTAAATAGAATTACTTTTACTCAAGATGGTGTATCTAAATAGTGCGCTGTTTACTGTTGTACCTTTCTTTTTGAAATAATATAACTTTTGATCGTATCAAATTTGGGAGGATTTTTTAAAAAGTAGGAAACGTAACATTTTATATGCAGGCGTTATAGTCAAATAAACATAACACTACTGACCTTAATAATTAAGGATTTGTCAAGGTTAAGATATATGGGCTGCGGGATAAGGTTGTTTTAGTCAGTAAAAGTGACACTCCCTCACGCTGCACCCACAGCAGAAGAGGTCGTCTGATGGTTTCCATCCGAAAAAAGGTTAAGAAATGTTATAAGTATAGGACATAATGTGCATAAAACAGCTCCAAATAATAGATACTTAATGCATCGACTGCAAGACTTCAAATCTGCCATTGTTCTGGTAAACTGAGCTGAAAAACATTTCAGCACAGCCCTAAACAATATTCTAATTGAACAATTGGTAGAGGCAGTCAAATGGACGCCTTTGCCTCATAAAAATAGAATAACATCTGATCGTAGACATGTGTTGGCCTTCAGTTTCTCAGAATGTAGTCTATGGGTTTTCCTCTTGTTTGTATTGCGAAGAAATTGGTTTTAACGGCGTGTGTTATCTTTCGACGATAATTAAACCAGTGTGTTAATTTATTATAGGATTTGATAAAAATTGACGATGTTTCCAGTAAAGTTTTAAGAAAGTTTAAAGTTTTAGAACGCAAAATAAGTTTTTTTTTTAATTACAAAAATAATGCTTTCGTGACTTCTTTTTCCGATTCTATCGATACTTCTAATCACATTGTGAACTTGACGTTGGTTAAGTTATGCTAGGTACACATGGTAGCTTAATACAAACCATACCTAATAGAACAGGATCATGATTTTTGATGCGTTTTGTATTTCTGTGTACTTTAAACCAATTTTAGAATCATATAAAGTAAAAGAAAGTAAAAAATCTCACATCAACTTCACTCGTATGTTCAATAAACGTATACTGTCGTTACTGCTTTTTTACGACTTCTATAAAAAGAAAATGATAAATATTTGCCAATAAGAGTCCCTTGAGACGAAGAATTACTCAGAAGACACGCCAAATGTGGGACTTAGGACTGTACTTTAAATAACTCTTATATTGTTAACTATATTAATGGAAACAAATTTAAGTAAAATAAAAAAATATTCACACATTTTACTCGTATTTTCAATAAACGTATACTATTGTAACTGCTCTTTTACACTTATGGCCTTTTGACAGTGCCATAGAAATGTTTTTAATTTTGACAACTTTTCTATGGAATCTGTCAGGTAGCTATCTAGAACTTTACCTGAAACCTGCAGAACTGGCCGTTAGAGTCCCTTGAGACAAGGAATTACTTAGCAGACACGCCAAATGAGACACTTTTGTTTCTTTGGGACCTAAGAGTGATTGGCGTAATTAATGCTTTAGCCACAGTTTATTTGTCGTTAATTGGATGGGTGGTCCACTTAATTAGCTGTCTGGATTCTTTATTGTTTTTGAACCTGATACGGTTTTATGGCGTTATTTTTGCAACAATATTTTAATTGATGTAGATTATTTAATTGATGTGAAATCTGATACGATAGTTTTCGTGATAGGAATGTCTCTTCATGTAACTACCTACTATTTTAATTTCTTATAGCTGTTTCCTCGCGTCTCAGGGATCTCCTTCCCGCACCTGGACAAAATAAATATAGCCCATGTTGCTCGGTGATTGTCTAGCTCCCCAACAGTGAAATAATTGTTCAAATCGGTTCAGTAGTTTCGGAGCCTGTATAGGTACAAAACAAACCAAAAATAAATTGCTTGTATACGTATTGATTAGTATAGAAATTAAGGAATTATATCGTTCCTTGTTTGTAGAAACTGCGTGTACATAGGTGAATAATGTCATACTGTTTATTTTCTAGAACAATGCCTCGTTGTCCTAGGCGGACGACGTGTTTAAGTGCTCAGACGATTTGCTGTCAAACCTTCATTGTTCATTGAAAGGCTCCATCTTCGTGAACAACAATATTGATATAGGACACACTCACGTTTCGTAAATTGACTTGCATTGAACCGCGGTTTTGACAGAATTTCTTGTGGAACAAGCTGTTTGTCGAGAAATAAATACGTAACAATATTGTTATTTCGAACAATCTTTATTATATAAATCCAAATCAATTACGGTCGATTCCTAAGCCGTCATAAACGACTGAAACTGACAAAATTGGTCACAAGCAAGCAAGTAGGGTTCAGAACCTCATTTATTGATCGATAGCTATATCTTTGAAATCGATCTCCATCAACTATTTCTTTGAAAGAAAGTAACATACATTGTTTTATTATTGAATCAACACCAGAAACCTTCATAAATGACTCATGCCATAGTAAAAATAGATTGTAGTACTTAGTATAAAATAGTAAAGAGGCTAACTAATCAAGGGTGTGCCAGAAGTATGCAAGTATTATTGGCTTGAAAAACCTTTTTTAAAGCTGCTATACTTGTTTTTAGGGTTCCGTACCTAAAGGCTAAAACAGGACCCTATTGCTAAGACTTCGCTGTGCGTCCGTCCGTCTCTCACTAGGCTGTATCTCAAGAACCGTGATGGCTAGACTGTTGAAATTTCACAGATCATTTATTATTATTGTTGCCGCTATAACAACAAGTATTGAAAACTAGACCAAAATACATACTTTAGGGGGTTCCCATTAGCCTGTCGGGGCTGCGGGTTGTTCGAAAGAGTTACCGCGGCCCTGGCGCACAAAGGGCTCCCGAAGGAACACGGTGGGTTTTAGTCAGTAAAAGTCTGACACTCCCTCACGCTGTCTCCCACAGTGGGAGGGGTCATATTGATGATTTCCCATCGATGTAAAAAAGGGGGTTCCCATTTCACATACAACAAATGTGATTATTTCCTTTTCGTGCGCAAGTCCATCTCGCATTTAACAACTTATCGAAGGATGTAACGTAAATAACACTTTATGTTTTACCGCGAGAGAGATAAGACACATAATCGTTTGAATAATTTTATAATTTCTTTCCTAGAATATCTTGACTGCATTAGCATAACTGAGATTAATACGTTAGTCTCATGAATAAAGCTATACTTAATGAATAAACATTATTTACAGTAATTAAACGTTAATGTTATGCAAATAGAATTTGTAAAAGAAGTACGTCCAGTTTCCCAGGTTCCAGATAAAGTTCTAGATAGCTATCTCACAGATAGTGTAATAGAAATCTTTTTAATTTTGACTACTTTTTTTTACTGGCATGATCTGTCAGAATTTCTTTCTGTCTTTTAGATCATCAACGTTGCATATTTACTCATAGACAGAGTGCACAATAATATCTGTTACAGGAAAAAACTACATACATAACTACATATTTGTCACATTTGTTAGTCATTCAGTTATTACATTATACTAGTTACCCCCTATTATTCAGAAAAGCACTAATTATAGTTATTTCCCTATTCGCTTATACATACAAATAACCTCCCAGTTCCAGTGAATAGTTTCTATTAGGTATTCACAGCTTGAATGCAAAGAAAATGAACTAGTTCATCTTTTATTATGATTATATTCAATTGAGAGGGAAACCTATTCATAGAAAACAGTAATTTAGTTTCCTGCTAACCATAAGTCAGAAAAATACCAAAGTCAAAACACTTTTTATGTCATGGCAACTCTGACGCGTGTTTTTAAAAAAATACGTTACATTACGTCATCATAGCACTACTATATACGCCGTTTCATTTCAGAAAATACAAACAGTATCTCATAATAACTCGCCGTAAATCAGCGTAACTACG
>NWSH02000019.1:1761153-1790517 GCA_002382865.2 Heliothis virescens | reverse complement strand
TGGCCTTGATTTTATTGATAGTTAAGTAACAAAAAGCTTCGAGAACTCTCTTCGCATCTGAGTGTAAGTGTAGGTCTTTTATCTCGGATGATCGAGATCAAAGTTCAGCCATATACATTTGGAAAGCTGCACAACTTATTAATGGAGTTTATAGTCATCGGATAATCAATAAACGAAAGCTACTTCTTCAGTACATAAACTATCTAACATAGAAACAATTTTGCAAATCGATCCTGTAGATCCTGAGATTAGCGCGTCTAAACAAACAAACTCTTCAGCCAGATGTAACTATTACGTAAACTGTGCTATACCTGACTAGCCAGGTAAGTCCAGNATCGGATAATCAATAAACGAAAGCTACTTCTTCAGTACATAAACTATCTAACATAGAAACAATTTTGCAAATCGATCCTGTAGATCCTGAGATTAGCGCGTCTAAACAAACAAACTCTTCAGCCAGATGTAACTATTACGTAAACTGTGCTATACCTGACTAGCCAGGTAAGTCCAGGGCACATAACAGGTACTCGTCACTATTAAAAAGCAAGGTAACACCACAGCAGGAAGAAGTTCACAATTGGTGTCAATAGTCAATGATGCGTATTGCGTATTCAAAGCGATTACCGCATACCGGTCGGTTACAGAGAAAACTGGAGCGGTTGGGATAGGCTCACAGCGACCGACTCCGATCGTAAACATCCTCATTTGGAATACGAAAGAATTGCTCTTTAGACCTGTTTAGGGGTTCGATCTTTGAGAAAGTATCTTTTGATGGGATTAAGTCTAAGTTAAATTCAAAAAGTGTAGAATTGACACTTAGACGTTCTCGTCCAATTCTATAAAAAAAGCTTTTAAAAAACCGCTGCAAAACTGTAGATAATATGTGTATCAGTACACGTAAAGTGAACAAAAATAGCTGATGCCGTGGTAAAAATATATTTTAGTCAGGTGGCAACTAAACTAGAAGTGCATCTTTGTAGATTTTTTGCTAACTTTAGTTACGTGTAAAGGACGATAAGGAGGTATAGAAATGCATTTGTTTTTAGAAGTAAAAAGTCGTGAGTACATAAAACGCGTTTTCTAAAAGTTTCAAACACTTTCAGACTTTAACATATCAAATCTTCAATTCATTCTTCTGATCTTATAGCATACATTGACCTTTTCCACCAGAATTTACNCATCCATATTCATAGGTAATACACTCTTTACAGCATTTCACACCTCATCAGAAGCCCATACGCCAAACGCTGGTCCATTTTTTCTGCCATACAAATGTATTTTTCAGATATTCGTCATTTTATCCATTTTGATTATTCCCTGCTACACGCAAATTTTCTCATCCCTCTTACTCATCCCACTAACTGCGGAATTCAATATTCTGTCTATCCCTGGATTTGCTTACTAGAGATAGAATTTTGACATTAGCCCCATATAATTAATGTCAAATTCCTATCTCTGGTAAGCAAATCCAGAGTTAGATAGGTTATTGGGAACGGCCGTAAATAAACGTCCTTTACCAACAACAAACCGATAACTATGTCACGTTGGGTAAGGTTAAGGAAGTCTATCAACACAGCTGTGTTTTATATCCACAGGTGGAACAAAGTAAAAGTCTAAAAAACAAAACAGTCAACCATAGAGTAAATATATACTAGAGTAGCAAACCTCGTTCAAATGCGTCGTAAGAAGCGATGCCATTTTTTAGACGCAACGACGTAGCTTTGAAACTTTTGACATCCAAATGACATTTGAACAAAAAACGTATATCTGTCTCTGTCACACAAGTCACAAATACATAACTGTCACTTTGATTAGACAAAGATGGCAATCTAAGCTTCCAATGGCGATATGGGGTGGCCTACCCATGTGAAATGTTACCCATTTTTTTTAAATATAAAAATAATTGATAAATATAAATTTAATATTTTACTCATGAATTTCTGATGGGATGAATGAGAATTTTATTATTAGTGAAATTATTGAGATAATCTCATTTTGAATACTTATTATTTATTATAAATCATACTTCGCTTTGCTAAATCATATATTTCTAAACGGAAGTTCTATTAGTTCCACTCATTTAATATGGCAAGCTGCATCTTCATCCTANTGATGGGATGAATGAGAATTTTATTATTAGTGAAATTATTGAGATAATCTCATTTTGAATACTTATTATTTATTATAAATCATACTTCGCTTTGCTAAATCATATATTTCTAAACGGAAGTTCTATTAGTTCCACTCATTTAATACGGCAAGCTGCATCTTCATCCTATAGTGTGATTATTGTTACAAAAATATTTAAAATCACTTATTCAATAAATAATCATCATCTCCCACAAATGTGGGAAACTCAAACGACCCTTCTTAGTGGTAACACTGAACCCGGTATAAAAATCTTACATTTTATATATTTAAAAGTATTTTTAAGTCAATTTAAACAACAAGCTCACGCAGGAAAAATAATTCCGTTTAATTTTGTATAGATAAGTGATTTTTAAGCGCAGTATTTTACTACGAATTCGGCCATTTTTTCCCCCCTGTCAATCAGTTGGCGTCCGATAGATGACTGATTTGACATGACACAAAACTATGTCTTAAGACATAGATAGAGCTGTCTGGCTACGACGCGGCCATTGCTTCTCTAGTATATACCTCTATGCAGTCAACTCTATTGGAATGTCTGCGTGGAATATTCCAGAACGTCCAAAGGGTTTCTTAAGGTTCGTTAAAAGTGATACGAACGTCAAACTTGAATTTAGAATGTTGTTCATTTTTTGGGGTTCGACTTTTGAATATTTTTTTCGGTTCAACTGCGGATTTTCGGATGCGCATTGTATTAGTTTACACGTCACTATTACCGGAACGATGTTTAAAAAGGTAATCGATTTTTATTCGCATAAAAGTATATTTTATTTAAACATGGCATGGTATGGGCGTAATCTCGTACTTTTGTACATTAATCACGTTTCTGCAAGTTACTTAAGTACAAGGTACTGAATCCTATATCGAGTGATGCAGTCACCCTATTGTCCTTCTGTGACGTCAGTGTTGCCACCTTAACGATCTCATTGATTACCATAATGTTGACGGCAGACTTGTGCCTTGTTCCTGCAAATAATTATAGGTATGCCAATAAATAGTATGTGTTATATGTATTTTATAAGTATTGCTTTGTATGTTTTACAATACTGAATACACATTCACCTATTCCTGAAGATTGGACTCCATTACACGTAAACTGGCCATATTGAGTGTCAAACTATGACTAGGAAGCTAAATACAAAAGTGCTTGTAAATGCGTAACTAAATTATTATGAATTTATTAGCTCTTGACTTTCAAATTAGGCGGAGCTACCAACACAAATAAAGAGACCATTCAAATTTAGAACATGCAAATAAACCCTATCAACAGCCCCATAAATATGTAACTAGTGTATCAATTCCTAGAGTTCGATTCCAGCCAGTCTTCAATGCAAATGTCCTGTTACGAAGTGAGATATTATCTGTGATGGGATAAACCCCAGCACAACTTCCCATGGGAAAACCGAACGGCGACGGCAAGACGAGACGGTTTGGACGCAAGTTGCATTTATTGGTGTACCGTGGGTACTAAACTGAGATGTATGGACTAGGGCCTTGTGAAGGATATCTTCCAATAATATATCGCTAGGGAGAATATATAGTAATTGACAAGGTTAAGTTATATTCGGCGGGTTTCTTAATAATTGTATGGCTTACTTTTCACAGTTAGTAAAATATTAATGAATAGAATGTACAGTTTTTTTAATATAATGTAAACCACTGGAGTTTATGCGATGGTAGACTGATAGGAACAATAAATAAGTATCATATCAACGTAGGGAGAAAATAATTAAATAATATCATTGTAAAAGCGGAGTTGGTAAAGGTCTGCTAATGGCCAGTTTCTGAGCACCTTTATCGGTGGTTTATCTATTCATTTTCCCTTAAAAATGAATAGATAACCTTTCGATAACGGGGCTCAGAAACCGGCCATCAGAGAATATTTTTCATATTGCGAGAGCTGTCCTCGAGCGCAAGACATTTTTTTCGTTATTCTGGAACGCAGCCAATTACTCATATTTGTTTTTCATATTTATTTATATTTTTGATCTGTCTAACGATAGTTTTAAAAAGATGGACGGATGTTGTTCTGTTTTTAAAACACATTCTTAGATAGATAGGTCAGTAAAAAAGTTTTGTTGCAAAATATTTAGGTGCGCCAATAATATATTCTTTACTGAGCTTGTTATGAATTTCATTATACACATTATAGTGGAATAGTTTTAGTGTTTGAGCCAGAACTAAGAGTAATATTCACCAATCATCATTATTTTAAATATTACTACGTTCTGTATGTTTAACTTATTTTTATTACACATGTCTTTTTGACATTTCTTAATGTTACCATAACCAAAAAAATACTTAGGCTAGCTTACCTGATTAGGGTATAATATTTATACCCTAATTTAGACAGCTAGCATACCTAATGGTTTCTATTCACTGGAATTGATTCTTTGACACCATTGACGGTGCAACTGCATTTAATTGACAATTAGTTCTTCCATAAGGAGCGTGCAATGACGCGCAGTGCGCACCCGCGCTGTTCAAAAAATCGAAACGTTCAAAGATTGATTATTAAGCTGACGATTCGATTTCTTGTGAAATCCATAAAAGGAAAACAATTGAAGACAATTCAAAGTTATATTTCTGCACTCTTAATTATTTGTCTGCAAAAAATATAGCATTTTTTTTAAATTTTATAATATCGTATATTTAAGGTCTCTACACACTACATCGGTTAAAAAAACAAAACTTTATGCACCTAAATAAATAAATAAAAAAACCGAAATAATATTGTTTTGTATAACTAATTAGATTAAGAAGATAGATACGGAATAATAGTTTAGTGATTTCGAGGTCGAATCTTGTCACTAAATCGATCGCCTTGGCCCTCAAGGCCAACAATTAGTATCAACTTACCGTCTTTTATAACACTTTCTGCTTTCATAATTAAAATTAATTAGCAGAAAATGAACCATTATCTACGCAAATAATCCTTAATGGCAAAGACGTTTTGTTACATGATCGTTATTGTTTGTTTTTTAACCAAGATTGATGGTAAGAGTATTAGCACAGATTAGAGTACTAGTAAATCTGGCTTGTTAGGGTTTTTTAGTGGGTTTATTTGGATTTATTTCATAATTATTTTCAAATTACATTACTTACATACAATGTTGAATTATACATGTAGAAAACTGGTACATACTTATTGAATTGTAATAGTCCCTACCTTCTGGTTAATTAGAAGGTACCAACTATAGGGAGGTACCTGCTAAGTAGTTTTATCATGAGTGCTAATTAATTCAAAACGTGTTAATAATACGAATGACCATGCAACATAATTGTGGTACTTATAAAAAATAATAGATATTTTGATAAAAAAATGCGTATGAAACATAATAAATATTATTGTAGAGGAAATGCATAATAAATATTATTGTAGAGGAAATATACTGAGTGTTTGTATATCTGTTAATGAATTATTGTTATTGAACACTGAACATGTTGTACACTTGTATACTGTATCAACTCTGACCTTAGAATTAATTTATGTGCAGGCGTTTTATCGTAAATTATTGAAGATACATAAATGTAGTAGCTACAGTCTAACGGCCGTTCCCAATATTCTATCTCTGGATTTGCTTACTAAAGATAGGTTTTTGGCATTACTTGTATGGGGCTTACGTCAAAATTCTATCTCTAGTAAGCAATTCCAGAGATGGATAGATAATTGAATGCCGCAGTAAATGAAAACAGTGCCGTGTAAAAATGATAGTATTTTTCGATACAAAGAAGAATATAGTATTATGCTCTAGATAGCATAATAATATGATTTCGCTCTTTACTAAGGTTTAAAAGACATTATTATCTGGAAAAGAAGCCTGACATACATTCCAAGTTTTGTAAATTGTGACGACAACCTGAGTGAATAAAGTGGATTCAAAATGTTCTGTGGGCATTTCGTATACGCAATACATTATAATTAAACTTTTGTAAAAATTACAATTCCTTTAACATATTTGCGTAACAACCATCGATGGGCCAAAGGGGCCAAATGATTCGCATGCTGCGCAGATTATGTTCTTTCAATGATCCCTATTGGCTGATTTTATCATTCCTTTGTGATGGTATCCGCTGCTAAGTTACCTATAATGTGAAGATCGCTTTCAATGAGTTTACTAATCTCTGTGGAGGATTAATCTCTTCAAATCTGTATTGGGGAATAGTTAATAGTAGGTTAGGGCCGAAATGCGGATGAAACCGTCAGGCACAGACGTACCTATACTTGAAATGGAAGTTTCGTGACTCTTCCCCATAACGTGTCCAGAACGGTTTCGCCTCAGGGACTTTCATCAATCTGGTCAACTGGCCTCATTAGCACACGTCCTCAAGGGAACTGGTCGCGTGAGCCAGAATAGATACCTCATTCGCCATTTATTTGTGAGGTTTATTGTAAGTTTTCATTATGATTATGGGGCTCATAGGTTCATTTGATTTGAGAAGTGTAATTTGTAGTGCATCCATCCTCGGTTTTCGTTGCTCAAATGGCAAGAGTTGCTAGTGCTACAGATTTATGTAGCCCTGGTCTGCCAAATACTAACATATTATACCATCTGCAATTTTAGTTCAGTCAAATCGGCACAGTTATGTGGAAAAAAGTGTTTTCCAGCGCGAAATACAAGTTAAAACAGCTGTCTAAAGCAGATAGAACATTATCGATGCGCTGAAAGCAAACAGTACTACAGAAGTACTTAATACTAAGTACACAGGGATCGTTATCTCGCATGATAATACCTAATAGTTGTATGAACTGCACACATCGGTGACGCGTGAGTCAGTTGATAATGTTTGTCTGTCTGGCTGTGGTGACATTCAATGCTCGAATTGAGAATTTGTTCTGGATGTAACATCTGAATTTACGCCTTCATCTTCATTATTGTAATAAAGACGAGAGATTCCTACACCACCCATGTAATCCTTCATGGTTTGACATACGAAAGTAGATAGTAGTAGATAGAAACAGCCTTGTTGGTCTAGTGGTCGCAAAGCGCGACTGCCGATCACAGGTCTCGGGTTCGATTCCCGGACCAGACCGAAATCGCTGTGTGGGTTTTAGAAACTTTTACAAAGCAGCCTGGAGTTTTGAAGTTGGCGGTGTTACACCCCCGTGCCTGGCAGGGCACGTAAAGCCGACGTCCTCGAATGCTACTCAGTAGCAGTCGTATATAAATCCACGTCAGAGGATTTGAGAAAACTCTGACACTAGGGCTTGTTAGATGATTAAACCTGCAGCTCACTCGATAAGAAGAAGAAGAGTAGATAGTTACCCTGAGTTGAACGTACACTCTTCAGAATTGAACAACAGTCGGATTCGGGCGAAGTCACATCAGATTCGACACAGTAGGTACAGACGACAGCACATCAAGTTACCACAATCTGTCAAATTTCTGTACTCGATTTTCAACCTTATCACAATGGAGGTAGGTTAAGGTTTGATTGGTAAAATTTGACAGATTCGTATACGTTGACATGCTGTTGTCTGTACTTACTGCTGAACAGTTGTGTATGTTTGGTGTAGCGATTTCTTCGGCACTCTCGACGAAGAAACATCAGCTGTCAGTATCTCCTCTTTGTTTCGCCAGTAACAATAAATCTATACCGCTTCAAAAGTAGGTATCAATTTCATAACTGTTAGGTACCTACCTCCAGGGGTGTATTTACCCTTAGGCTAGAAGGGCTATAGCCCGGGGCGGCAGGCCACGAGGGGCGGCTGGCAGGGCGCCCCTAGTGGCTTAATTTGGACGTTTGAAAAAATATTTTAAAACGTAAAACTAGAACATCCCTGAGCCACCTTTTGCACATGTTAATTTCGTGTCTGAAGAAATTTCTATTAAAGTATGAAAGCCGCCCTTTGTGTTGTGCGTGGATTACATGTCTCAAGAAATTCGAAATTCAATTAAAGTATTCAAGCCGCCCCTTGTCCTTTCCTGAACCGGTTAGAACCGTCATTTTTTCCGCCTCAGTCGTGTTCGAAGTTTGATTTGTTTATGTCTGAAGCCACAATCGCTTNATCACAATGGGGGTAGGTTAAGGTTTGATTGGTAAAATTTGACAGATTCGTATACGTTGACATGCTGTTGTCTGTACTTACTGCTGAACAGTTGTGTATGTTTGGTGTAGCGATTTCTTCGGCACTCTCGACGAAGAAACATCAGCTGTCAGTATCTCCTCTTTGTTTCGCCAGTAACAATAAATCTATACCGCTTCAAAAGTAGGTATCAATTTCATAACTGTTAGGTACCTACCTCCAGGGGTGTATTTACCCTTAGGCTAGAAGGGCTATAGCCCGGGGCGGCAGGCCACGAGGGGCGGCTGGCAGGGCGCCCCTAGTGGCTTAATTTGGACGTTTGAAAAAATATTTTAAAACGTAAAACTAGAACATCCCTGAGCCACCTTTTGCACATGTTAATTTCGTGTCTGAAGAAATTTCTATTAAAGTATGAAAGCCGCCCTTTGTGTTGTGCGTGGATTACATGTCTCAAGAAATTCGAAATTCAATTAAAGTATTCAAGCCGCCCCTTGTCCTTTCCTGAACCGGTTAGAACCGTCATTTTTTCCGCCTCAGTCGTGTTCGAAGTTTGATTTGTTTATGTCTGAAGCCACAATCGCTTCATGCAAGTGAAGGCGCTAGGCGTCGGCGAAGTCGGCGACCGCCGCCCGCCTCGCACCTGAGGGGTCCTCGCAGAAAAATTTGTTACGTATTTATTTTCGTTTCGCCAATCATGTTTCATCCTCGAACTGATAAAAATTTTCGCGCTCGCTCCGCTCGCGCATTCGTCGCTACTATCCCTGCTAATAATATTAATGCAAAAGTAACTCTGTCTGTCAGTTTTGCTTTCACGCCTAAACCAGTGAGCCGATTTTGATGAAATTTGGTATAGAGATAGAATAGATCCTGAGGAACAACATAGGCTACTTTTTATCTGGGTACGGGAAATAGTTCCCTCGGGAAGCGGGCGAAGCTGCTGGCAGAAGCTAGTATTGCTTGTTGCCTGTTCCTCCTCGCTTCATGCTTCTACAAATTAACTAAAACTAAATTAACCAAAACGCCCTTTTCTTTTCGATATTTACACATCAAGCTGAAAAAATATTGGGCGCTCGCTTCGCTCGCGCATTTTTATTTTTTCCTATGTGTTTCTTGGCTTCATGAACTATACATTATCAAATAAAATTATGAATTGTTACTTGACCAACACTGTATAAACCCACCCGGCACAAAAACTGGCGAGGTACTAGGCAATCGCAAACTTAATGTCGCCGACGTGCATATTTGGTCTAGCGCCGCCACTTAGGAACATTGATATTTAAACATTATGAGATCAGTGGCGCAGCGTGTGCGAGTAAGGGAGGTAAATGGCCCGGGTGGCACTTTTAAGGGGGTGGCATAATTTCACATAAAATAATAAAATTACGTATTGTAAAATTTTGTCTCTTCAAACGAAAAAAATTCGCGCTCGCTGCGCTCGCGCCTTTTCAATCCCCATCTTCTTTTTTCTTCTTTAAATCTTCTAATTACAAAAAAAATACGGGCTCGCTTTGCTCGCATCTTATCAATCTTCAAGTTTTTTATTTTCGGTGTCTACCCTTGAGACTCCAAACTAACAAAAAAAATTTCGCCTTTTCTACTACTAGCTTTTGATGTGCCCTCAACGTTATAAGGACTGAATGCGCTTTATTTTCCAACTTAGGCATTTTGCGATTTGGTCAAACTGCGGTGAAGTCAATTTGTATCCTAGTCCTATCCGATTAGATTTGATTTGAAATATGAAAAGTGCAACACGCCATCAAAATGGTTTAAAATCACTGATCTAGAATATATANGCCTTTTCAATCCCCATCTTCTTTTTTCTTCTTTAAATCTTCTAATTACAAAAAAAATACGGGCTCGCTTTGCTCGCATCTTATCAATCTTCAAGTTTTTTATTTTCGGTGTCTACCCTTGAGACTCCAAACTAACAAAAAAAATTTCGCCTTTTCTACTACTAGCTTTTGATGTGCCCTCAACGTTATAAGGACTGAATGCGCTTTATTTTCCAACTTAGGCATTTTGCGATTTGGTCAAACTGCGGTGAAGTCAATTTGTATCCTAGTCCTATCCGATTAGATTTGATTTGAAATATGAANGTGGCATAATTTCACATAAAATAATAAAATTACGTATTGTAAAATTTTGTCTCTTCAAACGAAAAAAATTCGCGCTCGCTGCGCTCGCGCCTTTTCAATCCCCATCTTCTTTTTTCTTCTTTAAATCTTCTAATTACAAAAAAAATACGGGCTCGCTTTGCTCGCATCTTATCAATCTTCAAGTTTTTTATTTTCGGTGTCTACCCTTGAGACTCCAAACTAACAAAAAAAATTTCGCCTTTTCTACTACTAGCTTTTGATGTGCCCTCAACGTTATAAGGACTGAATGCGCTTTATTTTCCAACTTAGGCATTTTGCGATTTGGTCAAACTGCGGTGAAGTCAATTTGTATCCTAGTCCTATCCGATTAGATTTGATTTGAAATATGAAAAGTGCAACACGCCATCAAAATGGTTTAAAATCACTGATCTAGAATATATAGGATGAATTATAAAAGTTGTCTCTGTCTCAGGTCTAAAATTACCTGAAAGTGGCGTTTCCTTACATTGAGATTGTGTTGCGCATGTTCCTTTGTACTGTAGTAACGAATTGTAGAGCAGAACGCTCATTCTGGTCTGGATTATATACTATTTAAACTACGTTAAAAAAATGCCTGCAAACACTGTTAAATTACGAACTTAGTTCAGAAAATATTTATTAAAAACTGTTCAACTAATGAAGTTCAAAATAATGTTTCTAGAATGTCTCTTTTTAATGTTCTATATGTGAGATTTTTTAAAGTATTTTTTAACTTACAGTTCAAAAGAGTGGGGAAGACACATTTTTTTCAACTTTCGGAGTGGTTATTTCAGAAAATATTAACACTATCAAAAATGATTGAAGTAAACTCCTATTAATTTTTAAATACCTCTTCAAAAATATGTGACACGTTAGGGTTGGAATGAAAAAAAAAACTAACTCCCCACTTTATGTGTAGGGGGAGTACCCTAAAAAATATTTTTTCTTCTTTTTAAATAAGCGTTCCCAGTTTACTACGGAGCCCTAAAAACTATTTAACATCGCGTCTTATCGAAGAACGCGGAACGTCGAAGCCGATTTAACAAATACAATTGACTACGACGATGTAATAAACGAATTTGTTAGAAATGTTGTCCACAGAAAAATTATGTAAAATATAAAATCTATATATTTTTTTCCTTCATTCCTTGATGGGGCGGAAAGCTACAGGAGCCCGGGGCGCGAAATCTTAAAATACGCCCCTGCCTACCTCAAATAAGGTTTGTTTCGTCGTGCCGCCGTCGTTTACCTAAATGCGATGATAGTCTTTGGGCTAATGGCACCGTATTTAATTGCTTTGTAACATACCTACCAATTTGTCGTATCCTTTTACATGTCAGTTTGTTTAGGCCTACTGTATACATAAATCCGTGAACGACACGTCATGAAAATGGAGATGTCAGCGTTTGGTTTTTATGTTTTATTCATTGCGTGGCTTCGTCACAGTGGATTAGAGTCCTTATATTTTCTAAATAAATCCTTCTACCTATCTCCCTTAATAATGGTAGGATCTGCTGCTTTAATAGAATTTTTTATCGGTTCAGCCGTTCAGGCGTGGTTCGATGACCAGAAAAAATAGGGGGTGATTTTTATATTATTAGATGCAATATAGAGTAGGTACCTAATAGATACTATTCATGTGACCTCCATAGTAGATAGGTATTGTAATTTCTATGTAGGCATCATTACTTAGTTACACACGAAGCCAGACATTTTACAACATAATAATAAATCTTCTTTTAAGGTTAATGTGTAATGTATGGGTGCGTCAACATAATGAGTTTTATTCGTGTGACAAAATGCTTTTTTTTTGCTTATATTCTGAGGATAATTTGCATTTTAATTTCTAAATAGTGATTAAGTAATGTGTTGAGAATGAGTAGATAAGATTTAATCTAATTGAAGAATTTCAGTTTTTGGCGGCAATATGATTTTAAATTTTATAAAAATTGCCAGAAGTTGAATGTCACCAACATAAAAAATATCTCTCAAACATTGCCATATTTGGAAAAATATTTTCCCCAAATGCAAATAATTAATGTATTTTTTTCTTTTGTTACAGATTTAACCCTGTCGCTGACGAATTTGAAATGTTGCAAATATTTCAAGTTATAAAACTTTAATTAATGTCAAGAAGGTACACGACGTTCACGGGACGAACGTGTGACAATATAGAAAGTGAATTTTTCAAAAGTGTGAAATCGAGGACTAGCCGGTCCTTGATGTACTCGACAAGCTACAACCCTTGCGCCCTAACACTTTGTATCTCGAAGAGACTTTGCCGCTATTCGGCTAGAGACCCAAGATTAAGACACTGGTCGAGAGAACTAACAATTTCTTCGACGTAGAAGATTTCTCTAATTGGATTATTAATCCAATTCTGGTAGTGTTCACGACGTCCGTTAGAGGACTGAATTATCGACAACAGAGTACGTACTTAGCACCGTACTTAAGAAGAGATCGTCTAAAAGACTAATGGAATCACAAAGAGTGCATGCAAATGGAATTCCAGGGAAAGATCCTTCTAGCAAGTATGAACATAAAGTACCGTCTGAAGAGGAGAAGACTACGTCTCCACTCCTTCAGAGGACTAATGATTTCAAGTATATAGATGGAGTGAATGATGATAAAAATGAAGTGAGAGATGTGGGAAAGCCAAAAGATGATTTAGATACTCTAAATTCTATGAAAACGGACAATGCTAAGGATAACCATCTTTCTGTAGGTTATCATAAAGATGCAAAGGGTGATGATGATGCTGTTTCCACCAATGAAGGTGTTAAGTTCTTTGGTCTTGGGGACGATGACAGTATTTGTTCCAGTAAGCCACCACAAGATCCAGTGCCTCAGATTCCTGACGGTGGTTGGGGATGGGTAGTTGTAGCCGCATCGTTCCTCATCGCCACTGTAGCTGATGGATTGGCTTTTTCTTATGGCTTAATGCATGACAAATTCGTCATCTTTTTTGAAACCAGTGAAGCTAAAACTTCTTTAATCGGAAGTTTGTTTATCTCGGTACCGTTGATAGCTGGACCTATTATGAGTGCTTTGGTGGATCGATATGGATGCAGAAGTATGACAATTGTTGGTGGTGTAGCTTCAACGATAGGATTCGTGGCTGCTTCGTACAGTAATTCTGTTGAAGTTTTGTACGTAACTTACGGTATTATGGCTGGCCTCGGCACAGGCTTGCTGTACGTCACTGCTGTGGTCTCCATCGCTTACTGGTTTGAAAAACGCCGCAACTTGGCTGTTGGATTAGGATCATGTGGAGTTGGTTTTGGAACATTCATTTACTCCCCACTTACGACTTATTTACTGGAAGAATTTGGTTGGAGAGGAACATTATTACTTCTAGCTGGTACTGTACTTAATGTGTGCGTGTGTGGTGCTGTTATGAGAGATCCCGAATGGTTAATATTAGAGCAGAAAAAACAGAGGAAATTGAGTAAGTCGAAGAGAGCATCTAGTTCTATGTCGATCTCAGCAAAATCTGGAGGCGGAGAATCTGTGTATCCTGGAGCCGAAGAGTTAAAGACGTTGATGAAGAGCGGTGAAACACCTGAATATATACTCACAACATTAGTGGCTTCTATAGCTGAAGCTGAAGACTTGGAAGCAGCAACAAAAAGAAATGCTGATATGTCACAATATCATAAAGTTAGTTCCGTAATCAATCTGCCGACGTTCTTGAGACAAAGTGAAAAGGTAATAGTAATATTAAATAAGTTTTTTCTTTTCTGAGTACATGCATTCATGACAATATAATCAACGATATTTTTATGTTTCAGGTGCCTGCAGAAGTGTTAGACCAACTGACAACCAATAAGAAGCTCTACAATATCATATTGCAAAACTACCCATCGTTACTCGCATTGAGGAGTTCTTCAGAACAGAAGTTGAACGTAGAACCGGCAGCAGAGAATTCGAAAACAAAACCGATAAAGATGTCAATGAAATTGAAACTGAACAAAAAAGAGAAGAAGAAGGAATTTGAGACAAAATTAGATCAAGTTAGGCAGAAGTTATTGCAACCGATACCTGAGAATAAGCCGGCAGTGATCCAACCGCGACAAGACTGGTGGAACAGGCAATTCGCAACTGACCATCATTACTTGAGAGGCATCAGAGTACATCGTAATTCTATTATGCATCGTGGTGCCATGATGAATATTGCAAAATACAAACTGCGAGCTTCTTCATGTCCTGATATTTACAGGAATTCGATGTGGTCTGTTGAGGAAGAAAAGGTAATTTTTCATATTCTGTCTTTATTTGCATAAATTGAAGATACTTTTTGGAGAAGCGTTTGGATAAATTGACAGAGGTATTAAAAATATTATTTTTTATTTTTCAGACCTGGGGCAAACGCTTCTTAGACACGATCAACAAAACATTCGACTTTAACATGTTCACTGAGTTCCATTTCCTGATGATGAATCTGTCGACCCTTGTGCTGTTCATTTGGTTCATCGTCCCTTACTTCTACATCTCCAACTTTATGCTGATGAGTGGGTACTCTGAAGTTCACGGCTCTTGGATGCTGAGTGTGTTTGGTGTTGCTACTATTATTGGTATTGTAAGTATTCACATTTTAAGTGAGGAATACTGGAAAAAATCTAAGTACTGTGAATTGCCAGACTATATTTTGAAATAGTAGAAAATAGGGATACCTTTCTTGATTTCTGTGATGTTATTAAAAATCTACTTTTGTTTTTCAGGTTGGTCTGGGTTGGATGGGAGATCTTCCATGGGTGAATGTAACGAAGACTTACGCACTGTGCCTTATATTATGTGGCGTAACAATTATCCTGTTCCCTGTGTTAATTCGCGTGATGGATCCAGAGGCCCCGTACAGTTTCTACATATTAGCTCTAAACGCTGTTATGTTTGGACTGATGTTTTCGAGCTCGTATTCATATACTCCGAGTATTTTGGTGGAACTGATCGCTTTGGAAAGATTCACAATGGCTTACGGATTGGTGCTGTTGAGTCAGGGTATTGGACATCTTATTGGACCACCAATGGCTGGTAAGTTCATAAAACAAAACTATATATCTAGTTTTCTATAATGCTGTAAGAAACAGTAAACATTCTTTAGAGTTCAAAGATGACTCGCATAGTGTGTATTCGCAACAACGTTGTTCAAGTAGTAACATATCAATACATTGACCAACCCATTGTTTTTTAAACACCGGTGTTGAGTTACCACAGTTGGCTCGCAGAAATGGTTTGAATTTATCAACAGCTTAATATGTTCCGTTCGTGTATAATTCCATTCAATATTGTGGGGCAAATTAGATATGATTTAGGTATTTCGTTTACTTATAATATCTGTCGTGAACATGTGAAGAGTTTCAATAAGTTTCTTCGGAAGAATGAATATTGTAACTCTTATCGCATCAGCTGCGGTAACAACAATCGTAAAATGTAGTGTGAGCAGTCGTAAACCTAGCCATAATCTGTAGTGTTTATGAAAACAAAGGTTGTTTGTATAAACTATAGCTCTTTTCATGTCAATGTCTCACTAGTTTTCCTTTCTGATGAAATAATGCATGAAATTGTTCCGTTAAAAGGAATAAGGTACCTGGTGTTACATTAGCTGCTAGGAACGAATTCTGAAAATGCAAACGCATTGGTCATTGGCCTCTTTGAAATGATTTCGCTATTGGTAATAACTGAACTAGGCAAGTGCCTAGTCGTAAAGTGAGCTTTATATAGGCACTATTACCAAAACATCGATTAAACTCCATGTTTACAAAACTAGATTACAAATTCTGGAATTATTTTGGTAGCACTATGCTGAAATGATTGAACTAACTCCTTCGACCGAACACTTGACTAAAGGCACTTAGATTTCAAACTGTTCATGGATTACTTGAAATATTAACCCAGTTTGATTGATAGATAAGAATTGCAACACTTAGCAATACTCCATTATTGTATGCCTTAAGTATACTGGATGTTTCCTTCGATGACTGCCTACGAGTGCCTTATCTCATTAGCTTTGTGTTCAAAAAATATTTTAATACATTTTCGTTTCTAATTACAGGTGCATTGAGAGACGTCACAGGCCACTGGGATGCAGCATTCTACGTAGCAGGCTTGTGGGTCATAATATCTGGCTTCTTAGTCGGTGTCATACCGTATACTGAGAACTTCCGTATCTGTGGCAACGCACCTCTGGCTAAGGATGTGGCTGGTGAACCCGATCCTGGAGTGAAGATTATCATTGCCCACTAAAATATTCTTCTATAAGCTTTTTGGTGTTACTTAGGCGTTAGAAATATAATGCGTTAATCCTTGATTGGACGATACCTGGTATACATGCTTATATGTTTTTAATCTTTTGAGCGAATTTTGTGAGTACTATAATATAACCGAGTATGCTATACTGAGGTATTTTTAGTTATTTATGTATACATAATTTTATATATTAATCGATAAATGTATACAATTTATATAAAAAGTAGAAAATTCGTATGTTTTCAATTTAATTGTACTATTGTGCCTTTATTTAATGTAGTATTTTATATTTATTATATTCATCTTAAACTAGTGAACGTAACTAATTATAATTATTATATATACCTACACATTGTTGACTGTATTAAAATAAAATAGATTTGTTGATGATATCATAATTACTTTTTTGATTTAGCAAAAGTGAGTGTGCTGAGTTTTTCCAAGAAATTGTAATCATATTAACATTTTAGTACGTACTCATTCGTATGTTATTTATTTCCTTGCTTTAAAAAGTCTCCTGGGGAGATATAGTATTCCTTTGTATCTTAGAGGTTAAATACTGTGTGTGCCTTTATAAATATAGTTCGCTTATTACATAATAATAATTAGTTTAAGCGGGCACTGTAACTCGCCCAAGAATTTTGTATCCCAGAAAATAATTGGTAATACCTACCTACACGTAGTTATTTACAAAAGACCCTAGTTATTTTAGTGTTTTGTTTTTATAAGAAATCGTATGTTTTATTTAGTTATTATTTTAAATAAACTGAGTGCCTGATACTTTCGTCTGAAATATACTTGCCATTTTAAAACACCGATCAAGGTAATAATGAATTTATTTTTTAGATAAAATTTTGAAAGTATTTTAGGTAATAAGTTTTGTCTACTTACTTAGAACGTAACTTCCTACGTATGTTATTATTATGTATGAACTATTAAAAAATTACTTTGCTATCCGATATTGTGTTTGATTTTATCTGCATTGAATATCAGTCTATCGAACGAAACCCACCTTTTACGTACCTACCTGATTTACAATCCAAAAGACAGATATTTTGTGTCCAACAAAGTGTGTCTGTGCTTTTGCTAACAAGTTCTAGTTTTGAACTAATATTTTTTTGTAGCTTTACGACCAGTTTCACAGGATTCAGATAAAGTTCTAAATAGCTATTTGACAGGAAATACCAAAGAAGTGTTAAAATTTACATTTAACGACGTAGTTTCCTTTATCGTAAAAAGAGGGGTTCAATGCACTCAAGTCAACGTCAAAACTGCTTCAGATGTTATCAAAGGTTGTTTGGCTTAAGTCTAAGAAACTGCACTCAAGTTAGAGTTTTGCAGGAGAAGTTTGAAATTTTTATTTATGCAATCTGTGGTACAATTGAAACTTCATTATACACTGACGTATAAAAATTATGCCAACTTAAATTTTTTTGCCTAGACTCCGATATAATTACCTTTAACTGTGGAACAATTTGTATTATGACAACATTTCTTGTAAATGTCACTGTCACTGTCATTGATGGTAGAAAATTGGAAAATCTAAAATCAATAGTTTGATGAATGGTGGAAAGCTGAAAACATTCGGAAATCGTTTGAATTATTAATAAAACGGTTTTAACTTCACTATTTAATTAACTCATATTCAAGGATGTCTTGTGATAGTAAATACAGACAGGAAACAATGGTGTGATCATAAGAATTCCTAGTGCAAGCAGATTATAATACTTCTCCAACATCAAATAACGAATTCGAGGGATTTTAGTTCAAAATGAAGAGGTAAATAAATAACATTTTGGCTTAGCTTTAGTGACTATTGTTGTTAGCACACAATATTATAAGGTTTCTGTGGCGTAATTATTTAAAAAAAAACATTGTTCTCATGATACAAGTTTTAGTTTTTGGATCACTGACCACTGATAAAACTGAATTGTAATTATTTTTAACGAATATTGTGTTGTTCATAGAATAGTGCATTTGGATTTGAAGGGCGCTCCATTGAGAGTGGATTATCTGGAAAAGGTGAGTAAGTACATTAGATAATTTGTAAATAAATGTTTAAGGAAAAAAACTGTTGGTGAATCGCTTAGAGACTACTCATCATAATAAAAAGATATAAAAATACTCTCTTTCTGAATAAAAATTGCATGCTGCATGATGAAAAGAACTATAGCCTATGCCCTCTGATAGGCTCCAGACTATCTGTGTTACAAACATTTAAATTGGTTCAGTAGTTTTCACATGAAGGTATAACAGACAGACCGAGTTACTTTCAGATTTATAATATTAGGAAGGATAGGGTAGAATAAGAGTGGTTGTAAACTTATTGTTTCTGGCAGAACCGACTTCAAGGACAAAGTTCACTTACAGACAACAATACTCAGTCTGATTAATGATATATTACTACTGAATTTCAATATTACTAAAACTTGTTAAGCATAGCCGGACTTAGGAGTAGTCTAGCAAGCTAATTCAAAATCTACTTTCATAGGTAATAGTACTAATCAAGACTTGGGGAGCAGACGGCATACTCTTAGAATGGGAAGACACATTCCCATACACGGGGAACCTGGCCGATATCGGCAGTGTGACAAACAGTGGTGGTGACAACATGTACAGCTTGGAAGAGGTCATGCAGATACTGAAGATAGCTAGGGATAATGGGATGGAAGCTGTGAGTATTTATCATAGGTGGATTAGTTTAATCTTTATTCTATTTGAGCAAGGTAGGCACTTATCGAAAGCTAACCAATCTTGATATGACTTTTCATATAAAAACTCAGTTTAAAAAATAAAAGTTAAGAGATTGCTGTGCGTATCCCTTGATGCTATCTTGCCAGTTTTATAGTGATTTTTCTACTCTTTTCGATCTTTAGTAGCATGTTCTATTTCCTTCCAGCCAAGACTATATCTATTACATAATAACTTATAACATCTCTATAACAAATTATTAGAGGCAGCCTAAATCCATTCCCAAATATAAACTTACTAGCTTCCACCAGCGGTTACACCCGCTTTCCCGCAGGAACTACTTCGCACACCCGGATAAAAAGTAGCCTATAGCCTTCCTCGATAAATGGGCTATCTAACACTGAAATAATTTTTCAAATCTAACCAGTATTCCTGAGATTAGCATGTTCAAACAAAGAACAAACTCTTCAGCTTTATAATATTAGTATAGATTAATCTCAAAGAGGGACCTCATGTAAAGAACTCCAATCACATTAAAACAAAACAATAAATATTAACTTACAGATACAACTAATCCAAACAATAGGCCACATGGAGTTTGTACTGAAACACCAGGCTTTCCGTGATCTTCGTGAGAATGAGCGCTCACCGTCAGTGCTGTGCCCAACTAAGCCGGAATCTCAAGCTCTGGTGAGAGAGATCATAGATCAAGTGTTGGAGGTGCAGCCTGATGCTAAGTATCTGCATATTGGGGCTGATGAGGTAGGTAATTAATTGTTTATTTTTAAACAGAATTTGTTTTTCGAAAATTCCGTACAAATGGCGTTCTTATTTAGTTAGTGATACTTATTTAGTTTGCAACTCTTTCACTTGCAAACTAAATAAGTATACATGTTTTATGCGGGTGAGCCATACTTGAGTGTGTAAAAGAATGTAACGCATAAAACTACAATGGGCAAGTACAATTAGGCGCACAAATATGACTTAGCTTAGCAGCTTTTGTGAGAAGATTTTTTTTGCTGACTCGTAACAATATGGAATCAAAGTCAATTTTTTAAAATACTCTCTAATGTTCTTTCTTCTGCATAGGTGAAAGTTTTTTATGGCCTATCATGTTACTGGGATAAGGGAGCTCCTCTTCTAATCTATCTATAACAGCCACTCCCAATATTCTACCTATCTCTTGTTTTGCTTACTAGAGATAGGAATTTGACATCACCTCTATGGGACTTTTGTCAAAAGTTTATCAACAGATACATAGAATAGTGGAAATTAAGAGGAATTAAAATTTTTACAATTTAAGGTGTGGTACTGGGCCCTCTGTCCCAGCTGCCGAGAGAAAGCAGCGAGTCACAAGTATGGGAACCCCTCCCTATACTTAGACCATGTGAAAGACCTAATCTTATACATAAAGGAGAAGAGGCCTGAAATATCGGTGCTCATGTGGGACGATATGATGCGGACTATGGACCCTGAGATGCTGAAAGGTAGGAAAACTTTGCTGTAAAAACTATTTTATTTTTAAGAGCCAGACAGCCAGTTTCTTAGTTCTAGATCGCTAAGTGATGGATATTGCCATATAAAAGTAGTTGTAATTAAATACATTTTTTTGGCAATATCTGTCAGATAACTATCTAGAACTTTATCTGGAACCTGGAAACAGACGCTGATAATACTAACTAATATTATAATTGCGAAATAGACTTTCACTGACAATCTGTCGCGCTTTGACGCCCTAAACTGCTGGGTGGATTTCGAATGAAACGGCAGTAATCTATCTAAAACAATATAATAAAGCGGAAACATTTTTTGTTTGTGGCTCCGAAACTTCTGAACCGATTAGAAAATTTATTTCACTGTTAAGAAGCTAGACTGTCCTCGACTAACATAGGCTATATTTTGTCCGGGTACGGGAAGGTGTTCCCTCGGGTGAAAACAAGTTCAAAATTATCAAAACCGTATTCAACCAGTCTCTGAAATAAATTTATTTTTCATCAATATTTCTTACTATTTTTTATACGTGTTACAGAATATGCATTAGGAGAGATAGTAGAACCAGTGATTTGGAATTACAACTCGAGCGATACGTTCGTGATTAAGAAGGAGGTATGGGACACGTATGCACAGCTGTTCCCCAAGCTATGGGGTGGATCTGCGTTCAAAGGAGCTAATGGTAGCAGTCAGGTAATTAAATTTTTATTTTATGTATTGGTTTGTTTATTATGGTCATAATGACACACAAGAATGGCACGGCTTGGCACGGCGCAGCGGTTGTTGCTAAAACAAAGCCGCGCGGATCGGTGGATCATAAGGTTAAGCAATGCTTGGCGCGGTCGGTCCGCGAATGGGTGAACATCTTAATAAGTAACTGTGTTGTGGAGATCAGATAGGCAGTCGCTCCAAATAAAGCACCGGTTCTCAGCTGCATCCGGTTAGGCTGGAAATTGACCCCAAAATAGTTGGGAAAAGGCTAGGCAGATGCTGTTATAAAATATTTTTTGTGAGATACGATTTAAGGCTCAAATTCATATGACAAGTTAATCGCTAGGTTGGAGCTGCTGTTTCTATTGGTTTCATTTGATTGTATTTGTCAGATTTTATAACGGCCTTCTATGTCCTAATAAAATATCCGCATCTCGTGGGAACTAAACCGCGCACTTGATAAAAAGTAGACTATAACCTTCTTCGATAAATGGGATACTCTCAGGTGCTACTGAACCAATAAAAAAAAAATTAAGTTGGTGCAGTAGTTCCTGAGATCAGCGCATTCAAACAAGTGGTATAAGTACATATTTTTTTACTTATATTTTCAGATATTATCCCCAGTGACCCGCTACCTCACGAACCAGGAGGCGTGGGCGACTCAGTTCAAGGACCACGCTGACCGCATCAGGTTCCAAGGCATCATACTCACTGGATGGTCCAGGTATAATATCGAATTGCAATGTTATTATTAACTAGTTGTTGCCGACGGTTTTGTGTGCGATCATTTCAGATAATGTTTAGCACAACTTAGAAATGGCAAATTGATGATCAAAAACATAATTATGCCGAGTGGTAGTTAAATGTTCCGTAGGTCAATGGTAGAGACCACAGAACATATAAAGGAGGTTAGAAAGGAAATAGTTCCCGATTTGCATTAGAACGCGTGTCGCCGTTTGTCTCCCACTCTTTAACTTCGCTGCAAGTATGAGTGTAATTCCTACGCGGATTACGCACACAAATAAACAACACGCACTAACATCGTGAGTTTGCTGTTGGTTGTCACACTAGCGCAATCACTGCGTTTGACGTACACTCATACACGCTTAAAAGCTCATGTACGTTAGGGCGAGAAAAAGGTCGAGTATAGATATCGATAACATATATCGATAACTTGTAACCTTGCTACTTACTTTACAAGTATTGTGAACTTCTGTAATGCACGTCGTGAATAATGTATTCATGCGAATATAGAAAAAATAAATAAAAGTAAACAAATAAAAACAACGTTACTCCATTTTAAAATCATTTTTTTATTCATTTTCTACATACATATCTAATAATTTAAAAAAATATTTAAATGTTCTGGCAAAAATAAATAATAATATTAAGCTACAATGTGTACTATTGATAATATCACTTGCAGCAGAGTAATTATCGACATTGTTTACAACTCGGCACGTCACTATCGATATGGCTAGATTTCGTGGAATTGAACCATTGGTTCGGTACTCGAGACTCTCGCTGTGTACGTAATACATTGCGCGATCGCTCACGTAGTGCCAATTGGTTCGCATGTATTTCAAGCAATGTATTACTTTTCGTTTTCCTGCGATAATATCGTTATTGTATACAAACTTCATAATGCCAATGGTATAATTACAAATATCACAAGTATTTTAATGTTTTTGGACTTACCGGTGAAAAGAAATCCCGTCTCGTGCTACACTACACACCTGGCTTCTTTTCCAACACCTAATAATTGCGTAAGACGTCATAATTTAATATTTTTTCGGAGCGTCGTACGCTGTCACAACAAACGCGCGATTGTAGTCAATTTCGGCTGGTTTTGAGAATCTGCTCATAACCGCGGCGCGCGTGCCCCGCCCACAAGGCCCTTCTAACCTCCTTTATATGTTCTGTGGTACAGACGATAGCAGGTCAACGTATACGAATCTGTCAAATTTTACTAATCAAACATTAACCTACCCACTATTGTGATAAGGTTGAAATTCTATTGCAGATAGTTGACAGATTGTGGTAACTTGATGTGCTGTCGTGTGTACTATATTTTTTTACTAAGAGTAAAGAGAAGTCTAGTTGAGACAAAAGATCCAAATAAAATAATAACTTTATTGGAGACGGGTATTGGAGCTTTTAATGCTACGGACTGTTGATGCCCATTTCTCCGCTAGATGGCGTTAAATTCCAGATTTTTTCGATTTTTGTTTAAATCGAGCAGTCACACTAATAACATTTGCGTGTCTTGGACGTTACAGTTTATTGAACTATTTAATTTAATTGACCTAAAATCCACACAATTCGAAAAAATGGTAGCCTATACAAAATCGCTAATAAAACCAGAGTCGTTTATAGGCAGGTTTTGTATAATTACCATTATTTCGAATTGTCGTTCCATTGTTCATATTATCTTGTTGAGAGCCTCTCTTCACCAAGTTGGGTAAAAACAGTAAGTTTTGTCCACAGATATGACCACTACGCCACGCTATGTGAATTGTTCCCGGTGTCTCTCCCGTGCCTCGCCAACTGCCTGC
Source organism: Heliothis virescens (assembly GCA_002382865.2). Lineage (NCBI taxonomy): Eukaryota > Metazoa > Arthropoda > Insecta > Lepidoptera > Noctuidae > Heliothis > Heliothis virescens. Next base: position 1,766,533 of record NWSH02000019.1, on the reverse strand, counting down.
GGATACTGTGTGTAGCGCACGGTCTACCCGCAAGTAAACATAATTTAAGTTTATTACTATACACTCGCGTCCCATAGGAACTACTCCGCGCACCCGGGTAAAACGTAGCCTTTCTCGATAAATGGGTTATCTAACACTGAAATATTTTTTCAAATCGAACCTGAGATTAGCGTGTTCAAGGAAACATACAAAGTCTTCGGCTTTATAATATTAGTATAGATTAATTACTTTGGCTTAGGGTCGAAGAAGTCAATCACAAAAACTGTAAGCATGTGTAAGGGCTCTTAATATATAATATTTTAAAACAGTATATTGAATTCCAGTTGTCAATTCAAATAGATTAGCGATTTTGTCGATAAATCTATAAGTTGATTTAAGGGTAGGTGTTTTGTAAGCAAATCAATTTATTTGTTTTTGTATTTTATTCCAAAGCATCCTTTGTGAATTCATAGTTTTATATTACGAGACAATGTTAGTAATTTGCTTACGTTTGGTGCCTTAACACCTTCACTGCCACCGCGGTTTTTACCGCGTCCTTAGCGATGCCGCCTACAAATCACCGAGAACACACTTGTTGTGTCACTGGCACTAGAAGATGATTACAAGATGAATTTATGGTCACTATGCCGTGAACACACAAGGTGTGTCAAATTATCGGATGTTGTCATAGATCGTCAACTTTGGGCATGTGGGTAGGTCAAAATTATTATTCTTGGGAATAGCGAAATTAAGATGTCTGAATATGAAGTTATTTATCTGCGCTATCATTTTCCGAAGAAAATACAGCAAATTGAGTGAAATATCGATAAAATATTAAATACACACCATGTGTGTCGCCGGCACCTCGTAAAAATTATGGAGAACACACCAGGTGTGTCAGTGGCAGTGAAAGTGTTAATATACTTTTACGGAATGGAATTTAATATTATGAACAAAAATATACTTTACTAGTCTAATAATATTCTAAATATTTTTCTCATAATATATGATAGGTATAATTGTAGTCAATACGACGTACTTTGTACTCTGTTTGGTCTGACAGGGTATGCCCGATGCATAACGAAGCGTTTGTTTCGCAAGCAGCCCGTCTCTGTGCTTACCTACTTCTTTGATCCAGGTGCATCAGTTTTGCTTCAGCCGTTTTTGATGTGCTGTCAAATTATTAGTGTATATATGTGCATGTGTTGTGTACATAGCTTAAAAATTTATCTTATAGTAATTTAATTCGTTCTAAGACTTTATTTACAATATTCGATAAGTTATTTTAGTTTAAATAGTGCCTGCTCAAAATATAATATTGAGTGTGAGTGCATGTATGCAATAATAATATAATAATTACAAATAGTATTTAATATTTTTTTATACTTATAAAATCATGCTACCTGTTTCATGCATGACGCTATTTCTTCCATGAGTAGTTAGTTCAACAAACATATTTTTGTATCAATAAAAGTACTGATAATCTCATCATGAAAAAATATTATTATAATTATATTATTAAACGCTTTAAAGTAATTAAAATTTTCAATGTTCATGATTGTTATCTTTCTTAGCGCGTGGTTTTAGAATCGCATGATGTGCTTGTAAATACAAGCTATTGATTTGCATTCTAGTCAAATTCAAGGACGTAGTTATGCTAATGATTCTCGATCTAAATCAGCAATTAAATGAGTAAGTTTATTTTTATTATTTACCGAAATCCGTCAAGGGAAAACTAGCCATATTTGAATGCGGCGCGTATATTGGTAGCATTACAACGCGTTGCGCTTTCACACAAACGCAAACGACACGGACTGACAAACGGATTGATTGTACAGACGACATCAGGTCAACGTATACGAATCTGTCAAATCTTACCAAGCAAACATTAACCTACCTCCATCGTGATAAGGTTGAAAATCGATTGCAGAAATTTTACAGGTTGTAGTAATTTGATGTGCTGTTTGTACCTACGATTTTGTTTAATTCATTCAGAAATACTATTACATTTCAACAGCAAAAAATCTGCGGGTAGTCGTTATTTCCCGTCTCCCGTAGTTTCAATTTATTTATGCATTTTATGACAACCTCCTAAAATTTGACCAGGATGCAAACCAACAGCTTGTATATTCTAATTTATATGCCGAATACTTATTAAACTTACTTATTAGTATATTTTTGTATACAGCTAAGATCCTAAACGAAATCCTCCCGCCTGAAGAGTGGCCGGGCGAAGAGTTGGCGCGGTCTGTGCACACCTTTATATTCATCAGGGAACGATGTTTGGCGCTACTGAATAGCGATTTGTGAGTTCATGGAGAATTTTGGTGAAATTATGGATTTCTTTATTGTATAGACGGATAAATGTGAGATTTATTTGAACTTTATGTTTCAACAAGGACGACTTTCTCTTGTGGAAGACCACTTTCTTGGCCGACTGTACCTCACAATATATCATCAAAATATAGGATAAACAATGTAGGAAAGTAACCAACCGAATATCTTTCTAACCAGCTACTTTACAGGATGGTGTAGTCAATGCTATTTTTTTTCCAAACGGATACCTATTCTAATAGTATGTTGTCATGGTATGGGCATGTAATGAGGAGAGATGAATCTCATGCAACAAAGAGCATGTTAAGTATGAATGTAGATGGATATAGAGGGAGGGGAAGACCAAAGAAAAGATGGATAGATTGTGTGAAAGATGACATGAGTAAGAAAGGAGCGAATGTCAGTATGACGAGTGACAGGGAGAAATGGCAGATAACATATTGCGCCGACCCCAAATGAAGTTGGGAACAGGGCAGGAAGAAGAAGAAGAAATAAGTTTATTTACCTACATTATTTCTAAATGTAGGGCTTATTCCTCCCAAGTAATGATTTGTCTCCCAATAATGTATACAACATGGTTATTATTTAGTTTATTTTAAGAAATAATAATGTTAAACTTAGATACATTATGTATTTCAGAATCACCACATGGCTGAATCCGTGGCAGATATCACACAAGTTCACTATACCAGTACATGTGGAAGGCATTGCGGTAGCTACACAGCAGTACGTACCATTTTAATAGGCAATTTTCTATTTCAAATCAAGCTCACAAACAAACAGCTATTTTCACATGTTTTTCCAGCATTCAAGGTAATAATAAATATGTTTCTCCTTTTCAGAATACTAACAGAACTATCGGTGCTGAAAGCCGAGCTATCAGAACGTCTCATACAAATAACGGGCGAGAGAAGTCGGGATGAATGGCTAGAGACACACGTGGAACCTCTCATAGCCAAACTAACTAGAGTCTATGAGGTCTCTAGAGATAGATCGGCCGCAGACGCTAGTGTGAGACCCACCTAATACTTCTGAACGTACTCTTATTCGAATTGATGTGAATGAGGGATCCTCACTTTGCCACGAATTTTTAATTGTAACATCAAAGGAAAATACCAAAAAATATGTGTGGATATAGCTCTTCAAACTTAATTTTAAGGGAAAATATTCAATATAAAATAATGCATAGTCAGCAATGACACTTTCAAGAAAATAATCGTATTAACAAAATATCTAAGAAGTAACTGTCACGACAGCAGAATAAAATAACTTAGACATCAGAGAGTTCAAGTGTCGTTGATTTTTTTTTTGCTTTTGACATTTTAATGTTTAGGTATTTTCGTAATTTTTATCCTAACTCATTTTAATATTAGGGTCAAAAGTAATACCAAACTTGATATCCAGACTTATGTGGTCCATAATTTATCTGTATATTATTGATATAGTATGTAGATGAAAATGAATGTAAAAGTCTCATAAAAGCTAAATATACCTTAAGTATTTTACCTTTCGAAAGATGTAACGTTTTCTACTATCACTAGATATTAAGTATGATAAAACGAACTTGTTGGGCCCGTTTCACATGTTCCAGATAAAGTTTGAGATAGCTAACTGACAGATAATGCTATAGAAATGTTTTTAATTTTGACTACTTTTCTATAGCATTATATGTGGGGTGCCTATCTACAACTTTATCTGGACTCTGTGAAACGGGCTCGTTTAGTTGTAAATATTTTGATCAATAATGCATTTTTTTCTATACTAATATTATAAAGAGGAAAACTTTGTTTGTTTGTTTGGTTGTAATGAATAGGCTCAAAAACTACTGGACCGATTTTAAAAATTCTTTCACCATTCGAAAGCTACATTATCCACGAGTGACATAGGCTATATTTTATCCGGGTATGGGCAGTAATTCCCACGGGATGCGAGTGAAACCGCGGGAAAACGGCTAGTATTTAATAAAGTCATCATAACTTTTAATAAAGCTGGACTGAACAAAAAATGTAGTTAAAGGGTGTTCTTGAATAACAAATATTTACTGATATTGAACATTTATTATGCGTTGAATAATAACACTAGTTTACAGCATTTTTATACCCGAGGTGAAATATATAATTTCTTGTAGATTATTTGATACTGAATCGAAGTCCAGAACATAAAGTTGCTCTATCACGTCGGGATATGGAGATATACCATTCTTATAGTGCTAAAAACGCGATTTTAAACCATCTTTGGTGTAATTTTTTGAAAGACAGCAATTTTTTCTGGAAATTTCTAACTATAGCATCATATAGTACTACTCTTACCGATACCAACCCATTTTAATTCCTAACGCTACGAGTTTTCACTGACGTACTATATGTTTTCAGCTACGGTAGTTCGATCTCCCCTATAGTCTATTTGACCTACTAGTATGAAAAACTACGATGTAAATATAAAATGCTATATCTTGGGAAAGAAAACTTGTAAAAATATAAATTAAAATGGGACGAATGTGGGGAAAGTAGTACTATATGATGGCATAGGTAAATTACTATAAAAAAATTCTGTCCTCCAAAAATTTTACATCAAATATCGTTAAAAATCGCGTTTTTAGCACTATAAGAACGGTTTATCTCCAAATCCCAACGTGATAGAGCAATTTTATGTTCTGGACTTTGATTTAGTATCGGCTTGTGTTTAAACGCCACCCAAAAAAGTACCTATTTTACTACCAAAAAATTCGAAACTGTCACCAAAATGGATAAATGGTCACCAAATAACGTTTCCTAAAATATTCTGAATTGAACCCATATTATCGCATTATTGACTGCTATAAAAATATATGGACGCCTTTAAAATACACTTGAGACCAAATATTGTATATTNGTCTATTTGACCTACTAGTATGAAAAACTACGATGTAAATATAAAATGCTATATCTTGGGAAAGAAAACTTGTAAAAATATAAATTAAAATGGGACGAATGTGGGGAAAGTAGTACTATATGATGGCATAGGTAAATTACTATAAAAAAATTCTGTCCTCCAAAAATTTTACATCAAATATCGTTAAAAATCGCGT
>NWSH02000019.1:1683197-1700990 GCA_002382865.2 Heliothis virescens | reverse complement strand
GAAAAAGGTGATGAAAGGATGTTGTTTATTAGGCTGCCTTACCATACACAAGCGGTTGAACGAAGTGTAAAGATAGTGACCGAAACTACAATGTCCGCATGTAAAATAAAAAACAAGAGACGGCATGATTTATGGAAAACTTGCTTCGAGGAAAATTATGCCGAAATTCGATAGTAGGCAGGATTTTTTGTATAAAAATAAGTAATTTTTTATAGCTTTTTATAAGTATTTCTTTAAGTTTTTTTGTTTCAAATGTTAATATATGTCTTTCTCTTAATATTTGTTACGTTTTAATATTTTTTTAAGTAATTTCTAATAAAGAACTATGACATTTAGTAATACGTGTCTTTTTTGAAAAATGAATAATTTTGAAGCGCATGCGCGGGCTGAAGATGTATGTTCAATTATCCGTTTTTTAGCTAAAACGACTTTTTATAGTACACTACAACATAATATTACTATTACAATTTGATTCACAAACTTTTATTTTTTTCCATACTAGAGTGACCCACCCTAATGGACATCCATCCATGGACCGACCGCGCTAAGCGTTGCTTAATCTTATGATCGATCGATTCGCGCAGCTTTGGCTTAGCCACGAGCTCTTATAATGAGTGAACATTTGCCATTTGTGTGTCAGTGTGCTTGGAGACTGGCTCTGTGCGTATGAGTCTGAAGTTGGATATGTGTGTGTGTACAGTTCTCGTTAATCAACTTTGCCGGTCCGAAATTGGCTACAAGTTATTCAAATTATAAGTATAGAGGACTACTACTTTGTTGCTTCGAAAATAGTCCTTTGACACCTCACACAGTGCTTTTTGTCATTTTCACTGTTGCGCAGTCACTAGTAGCCAACTTCAGAACTATATTTCCCTTATTGACGAGAGCTTTAATTCTTTTCTTTTAAAAACAAGATACAATTACGGACATTGTCGGGTACAGCACACATTCGTTTTTATATAGGACAGGATGAAGAGCGCTTATTAAAAATAATTAATAGGGGAAAAAGTTACAAAGTTATGGATTTAAGTGGGAATAAATTATATGTATGTTTTGAGTGTCTATTTAAGTGACTTTCTGCATCTACATACCTGCCCACCCCGGCACATGTACGAGCGCTAAGCTAGAATGTACTGAGACCCGTTGCTGGAAGGGTTCTCTTAGTAACACAGTAGCGTGCAGCACGTGTAGCTGCGCGTCGAGCAGCGCGGCCCAGGCGGCCAGCGCTGCGTCGCCGGCGCCGCCGCCCGCACCCTCTAGAGGGCAGTAGCGCAGCACCACGCCTGAGGCCTCTGTCTCGCATACCTCTATGCTTATCTGAACAGCAGAAAATAAAAATTAATTTTCAAATCCATTTTTATTCCAACAGCATCTATTTAATACTACTGCGCGCACCCGGAGCGGAGCCTATAACCTTCCTCGATAAATGGCCTGTCTAACACTGAAAGAATTTTTCAAATCGGACCAGTAGATCCTGAGATTAGCGCGTTCAAACAAACAAACAAACTCTTCAGCTTTATAATATAAGTTTAGATAAAATTTTGTGTAATATTATATAGTTTTCGTTTAGAAACATTAACAAATTCTGAATATTTTCGCATTACATAACATTGCAGTATTTGATCCCGACGTGTCTAAATGGACTATTTTACTGATATGGGAAAACACTAATGAAGCACATTCACACTTTTAAAGGGTGCTATTTTCATTTAACAATCAAAGAACTTGAACATTTTTTCACTATTAAATTCTTTTGTTATACGGAAACGCTGAAAATTATTTATTTTTGTTATTTCTAAAAGAAAAAAAATTGGGTAAATAAAAATATCTCTCATATCTAATAACATATGACTAATCAAGATATATCCAAAGATACTCTGATTGTCGTAATCCGTACAGCCGTTTTGTAGATATCTATACTAATATTATAAAGAGGAAAACTTTCTTTGGTTGTATTGAATAGGCTCAAAAACTACTGGACCGATTTTAAAAATTCTTTCACCATTCGAAAGCTACATTATCCACGAGTGACATGGGCTATATTTTATCCGGGTACAGGCAGTAATTCCCACGAGATACGAGTGAAACCGCGGGAAAACGGCTAGTGAAGCAATAACAAATATTACACGCATACATACAACATATGCGCAAAAAACATAACCCTTTTCAGCAGTCGAGTAAAACATTCCTTACCATTTCAGCTTCTCTCTGCAGTACTTGTCCGAGCCAAGAGTTGAGTTTGTCGTAATATGGCGGAGGTTTCTCTGTGTTGGGAGGCGCGAACTGAAACGCTACGCACGCCGATGCATGGCTTATTGCTTCCTGTTTATTAAATAATGGTCAAAATATTAATTTGTTGGTCGTTGAAATTAAGAACAAAGTTTTGATCGAAAGTTCTTATCTGATAACTTTGCCACTCTGAAGTTGTGCATGCACTATTGTTTCATTTGTATATCTTGAAGTCACTAGTAGCAACTTTGGAGCGGCATAATTATATGAGATATTGATCTTGATTATAAAAAAATAACAACTTAGTCTTACCACTATTCCTACGTTTGGTGGTTCGTCGCCGCCTGGTCGTTCACTCTAAAAAGAAGAAGAAAAAAAAACAGCGATAGTTAAAATCCATGTCAGTATGCATATAATTGCATTTATTCAATACAGAAGACGTAATGGTGATGTACCTTGTGTAGTTAAACCTGTCAACCTGTATAATTAAACTTGTCACCCTGTATAGTTAAACTAGTAAGCTTGTCACACTTACTAGTAGTCTCAGTCCAGCGCTGGCGACCACAGCATGCACTGCTCTAGCGGATCTGAAGGCAGCTGTCAGCCTCGCCTGCAGTGCGCGGGCGCCGGCGGCACGGACGCACGTCCACAGCGGCAATGCCGGTAACCTGGCCCCACCGCCCGTTAGACCCGCTAGAGCTGCTAAAGCACCTTCTCTGCTACCCACCTGGGTTTTACGAAAATGAATTGAAATCTATTTTCATTGAAAAAATATAAAAGACTAGCTTCCGTCAGCGATTTCACTCGTGTCTCGTGGTAACTACTCCGTGCAGCCGATAAATGGGCTATCTAACATTGAAAGAATTTTTCAAATCGGACCAGTGGTTCTTAGATTAGCGCGTTCAAGTAAACAAATAATTAACTCTTCAGAATAATATTAATAGTATAGATATAGATTGTTCGTCTGAATAATTGCGACGCTAGAACGTGAAATAAATATTTTTGTCGAGTTTAACGCGTAATACATTGCGGGGTCAATTTGAAAGGCATTGACAAATACTATAGAAACTACTAAAATTATACATTTCTTTGCCTGTACCATCAAGAATGATACGGGTAAGTGCTCAATAGTTGAAAATTCATACGCATTTTTCTACTACCAGTCTGATTTAAAAATATATCTGTCTAAAATTAACGCAAAAAAAATTCTTGACGATTTAAGTTAATTTTATTTGTTTGATCTTTCAGGTATACTTACAGCACTCACTGCTTTTGATTGGTCGTTCACTGTGATTGGTTCGGGTATCCTGTAGAAAGTCTGACACAAATTTAAGGAAAATACATTGAAAATATCAAACATCCATTCATTACAAGCCCACCACTTAAACCATTTTATATGTATTTTAAGGAAATTATATATCTTTTTAATAATCTGTGAAATTTTAAAGACAAAAAGCTAACTCAAAAATACTAGTGTTTGAAGACAGACTTCTCAGAAAGGAAGAGGTTCAATGTTTGTATTTGTTTTAATAAAAGGATACAACAGTAGGAAGTCCTGGTACGCCAAACCACGGCCCCGGTGTGAGTGTCACTGAGTCTGGTATGCTAAATGACTGAAAGAAAAATAAAACGTCAATGTGCAGTCACTAAATTCTAATGAATTTCAAAAATCTGCAGCCAAGGAGTTTTATTATAACACAAATAATATTCAAAAAGAACATTTCATATTCCAATATTGCAACGCAAATTGCAGAATCAGGAAAGCTCATTAATATTCATCTTCCAAGCCTTTTGAGAGAACCAGTGTTTTACATGGAGCGACTGCCTATCTGACCTCCACAACCCAGTTACCTGAGCAACCCGATATCCCTTGGTATGTTGTTGTCAGACTTTCTGGCTTCTGACTACCCGTAACAACTGCCAAAGGTGTTCAAATGACAGCCGGGACCCACAAGTTTATCGTGCCTTCCGAAACACGGAAGAACTCGTTATGACAAGATGGTCATCCATCCACGGACCGACCGCGCCAAACGTTGCTTAGCTTAAGATCGATCGATCCTCACGGCTTTGACTTAGTCACGAGCTCTTCTATATTACCACTTTAAAATCTTCCAAACATCCTGCCCATTGGACCATAGATAAAACAATAACACAAAACTTACCTCATCCCTCCCCGTAGCACCGGGCAAGGCAAGCGCATGGCCTCTAACATGTAAATGCAAGTTCCTGTGCGAGCATGTCATTCCTAACATCTCAAGGGAAGTCCCCCAGCCGAGGGGGGGAGCGCCCACTTCCCCCAACACTAGGAGGGGTGTCCGGTTAGCTTTTAAGTCTTCATCGTACATGCTTTCTAGCGCGTCTATGTCCATGCCTCGTCCTGTAGTAATAGAGGCCAAAATTAGTATGGAGAACATACATACGTCCTAACAAACTTTCGCAGTTATAATATCAGTAGAAAGTAGTAGTCGATATTTCACTATTCGGTATACATTTTTCGAGTTTTCGTATAGGGATATTATATTAGGGACTCAGATAATCAGCTATAACATGCGTACATTAAAGTAAGCAACTCATTGACGCAATCTTTCAATTCTGATACCAAAATAATTGAATAACTGCACATCCAATACGTCATCACGTGACGTCACACAATGCATACAGCGATCATCAATGTATCATTTGTTTACAAACAAAATTCACTCCACGTATCCGAGAACTAAACATTATGATTACGAATTGATGTTCAACGCCAGATTTCTTCAAGAGAACCAATTGACATAGCACAAATGAATATGCATAGGGCACGAAGAGTCATTTGTCTGCTAATGTTTTAGGGGAGACCCCCTATACAGGGAGAGTACACATTGTAAGATTTGCGTCAAAAACTTTGTCTCTCCGAGTCATTCAATGCTCCTAAAACTAGGGTTTTACATGTGATTCTGCATTGCCGCGTCTGTCTGTTTTAATGATGCGGGTTTTTTAGAGGATAGCTGGTTTTCCAAGGTTGTTTAATATGTTACATCAATTCGGTTGAGCCGTTTTTAACCGACTTAAAAAAGGAGGAGGTTTCTCAATTCGACCGTATTTCTTTAAGTTAGCTGTTTTTAACTTCATAAATATTCGATTTCTGCGATGAGGGTTTTGTAATTTACATTTCAACTATCGCGAATTCACTAATAGCTAATTTCTGACAAGCGCAGCTTCTCAACTGTATAGTTACCTGACGGATGCACAGGTACGGGTCTGACGCAGGCTAGAGGTAAACCCAACTGTCTGCACAGGTGTTGCACCACGCCTAACGGACTGGCCACACAGCTGTATATGCACGGTAGACGGTTTGTGAATGCTATTGCTGAAACAATATTTACTCATTGTCATTTTTGTATCTTTTAGCTAAAAAAAATTAGCCCCTTTTTAAGTAAATTCTATACTTATAAAGCTGAAGAAATTGTTTGTTTGAGCAAGTTAATCTCAGGCACTTCTGTGCGAATTGGAGGAAATATTCTAGCGTTAGATAGTCCATTCATCGATGACGGAATATAGGCTTTTTAATCGAGTGCGCAAAGTTGTTTCCAAGGAACGCGGGTGATATTTAGAAGTAAGGAATAATAAGAGAACCGGCATGAGCTCTAGGCAGTGTCATAGCTCCAGGCAGGTATTAAGAAGTTGCAAAGTTATTAAAAATTCGGAATAGGTTACTGGCAAATTCCAAAATGACGTCACCGGAAACTATATTTTGTAGCAGTACAGATAAAGTATACATTCCAGGAATTTTGTAACTCATTCCAAACACATGTTAGCTACACACACGCGGCACACGCCTAAGAACAAATAAATATGCGCACGCGCAACCTAACGTGCTGTCCTCATAAATCAAATCTATAGTCTTATTATTTTGTGGAATAGCCATCTTTGTTTTGTTACTATGTTTAAATCGGACCAAATGAAGATTGTTTTCAGGGTCCTTGAATGTGGTTGTGTATCAATTAAAGCAATTGACACTGTCTCTCAATCGGATTAAATCATATCAGTGAAATGTATTTTAGTATTAAAACAAGAGTTGAATGAACGTTCATTAGGGCCACTAGCTATCCTGATACGTAAATAATTTCAAAACTTCTTTGAGAAAGTTGTGGAAAAGCCTTCCATATCACTAATGAGGGGTAGGACGATGCCATCACCATCGTCGTTTTAATTTCCGGGGTCCCAAAAATTGTGACAAGAGTGTCCATGGAGTTTCTTGCTGTCCCTCTCCATGGGAACCACTTTTTGGAACTACACAACTAGTGTCTCACTTTTCATAAGGGACTGCAAAGTTAACATTTTGACTTTTGATAGCATCCTGCGTAAAACAGTATACTGTCCCACTAACCTCCATCTTCCAAGTATCTTGGATATTTGTGATGGAGCAACATTCGCGTGACTCGGACGAGACCTTCTAGCTGCTCCTGGTGGTAATATGCGTTGTAGTCTGCTAGCCTGGAACAAAAACATTACGTTAATTCACTGAATTGACATAAATGAATTGGGATATGCGGTTTTTGTGAAAAAAAAAAGTTTTCAGGAAGATATGTTTTTTTATGAAACTTCCACCTATGTTTTCACCCGCGTTCCGAGGTAGCCATTTATTGCACATGGATAAAAAGTAGCCTATTCCGTTTGACGTCATGCACTTGTGAAAGCTACTTGAAAGCGCCAGGCTATCCATTTGTGTCAGGAGCCAGTGTATATGGATAGTGACTCAGCAATTCGGTTTATTAATTCAAAGCTGTAGTCTGGCTCTAGCTCGAAGGTTAACTAGCCCGTTTGGTTACTCTGACATAAGTTATGGAAACTATCATTGTAATCTTGTTGTTTAATTATAATTTAACTAGCTTCCGCCAGCGGTTTCACCCGCTCTCCCGTGGGAACTGCTGCGCGCACCCGACATCCGACGGATAAAAAGTAGCCTATAACCTTCCTGGATAAATGGGCTAGCTAACACTGAAAGAATTTTTCTAACAAACAAACTCTTCAGCTTTATAATATTAGTATAGATTAATCGTTGTCGGCGCGAGTCCACTGCTAGCTAACCTTTGCGGATAAAGTTTGAGCGGACAGACTCGGAAAAACATTTTTATCGTACACTGTGTCACAGTGCCGCATACCAATGGAATCCCGCTTTAACATAAAGCAGGTTATTCAAAATCCCATGGTAAAGCGTGTTTTCTACCAACTATTCACATAAGCTAATTCAACACGACGTCAACATTGTAACCTAGTAATATTGCACACAAAAGGCCACTCATACAATTTAAACAATAGTTTTATCAACAACATAATACGCTAATATAGTACATGTGGTAGTACTATGTAAATTTTCATACAAACATGTTGTACTAGGTGTTCGACGTTCGTGCTACAGTAGGTACCTATTGTATGTTTTAATGAAACTGGGTATACCTGCATTGTTTATTATGTAAAGTCTATCTGAGTTAACTGCATGTTAATGTGAAATGGTGTTATGTACTTTCGTATACATCTTTAATGTAACTGAAAGACTTGCACATTAATCTTCAGAAAATATTGAATTTTATTTCATGTAATTTAGACAAAAAGACACTATCAATTTGCAAGAGCTCATCATCATCATCACGATGATAGAATTGTTGCACTTATTGAAACAGGCCATACTGTAAATCTACCACTCGCTAAATATGTTCTAAACATCATATTGTCTCATTTCTAATTGGACGATGACAGAAATGTTTAGTAGGCCCAGACTTCACCAAATCAAAACAAATACAATATCTTCGCTACTGAGTGGACGGAGACAAGATGTTTGAATACGAAACGACATTCTATTGGCTATTTAAAAACTTCTCCGCTACACTTCACTTTGGTACAGTCTGGACCATTATCGTGCCTAAACCCTGAATTTCAAGGGGTTTAATCACAGGTCACCTGCATTCAGGGGCATGCTTCTAACGACGGCTAAGGTCAGCCATCAGACAGCCTTCATCATTTATGCATGGATTGTCTGAACACGCAATATGTGGTGAACTTTGCGTCTAATTGACCACCCTATGGAAATACATCAGCTACAGAATGGTCTGAACAAAAAAATGTAATGTAAGGTCTTTCAAATTTTGCTAAATTAGGCGAAAAAAAAAGATGTTCAGTTTTAACCACATGCTGCGGGAGCCACTTCCCGCAATTTCTAGTTACATGATATGTCCTTTATCCTTACGACCATAAGTTACAACAATGTGGGACCCATATTATCATTATGGTGATAGCTAAGCGCAAACTGCGGGACCCAATTCTCCAAACGACTCCTCTTAGAACTGTAGTTTGTCATTCTAACTATATAAGTAGAATACCTATTTACATAGATGGTCTTGAATGCATATATCGAAATCAGTGAGCACAATTTGCATATATGATATTACTACTTCACGTGGTCTCCAAGTCATTGACCTACGCAAATTGTTTTCATGTATTTTTCATTGAAATGTTACCATACCACTACCAATATGCGAAGCGAGATTTAAATTGTAATAAATCCTATCGTAGTATTTTATGTAAACGCGATAAATGTTGACCCATATACTAGAAACATAGTAGGTAAGAATAATAATACTGCCTACAATCGAAACGAATCCTTATCGGTTTGCGCAAAAACACTGTAAAATCACCATTAAAATTATTTAATCCGTGCAGGAATAATGACAAATGATTAATTATGGAAAATGTACTTTGATATACTGTTATAGCATTTATTTGAATTCATTTAGCTAAATGTATAAACCAATGGTTTATGTATAAACCAGTGATTATGACAAAATTATACTCTTAAATTCCGGTTTTTTTTCTCATTCTATCCCAAAGGTGAGAAAAGCTTTAGGTTGTAGGAGGATGAATAAAGAAATGAGATGAATTTCCAATTTGACAGCAGTTAGTGTCTAATGCATGCATGCACCACATCATCTGCCTAGCCTTTTCCTAACTATGTTGGGGTCGGCTTCCAGTCTAACCGGATGTAGCTGAGAACCAGTGTTATACATGGAGCGACTGTGACGTGAAATAAACGTCAACGTCTACTTAACTTTTGCTGTGCAGTTTTTTTAGAGGTGAACGTCTCTTTCAGCTAACTTATAAATACATTTTGTGTATAGGTAAAGTTTCACATGATGTACCTATGGTAATCTTTCTTTTACCATAGATCATGTGAAACTAACTAGTTGTATGGGATCAAACCGAGCCAATATTAAGCTTGCAGTTAAGTCACTTAATGCGACTTAGGGCCGAAACACATAACCGCGTTGCGGCGCCGCGCCGCGAGAATTGGCAGTGGCGGCACCACCAATTTNCCCATCCACGGACCGACCGCGCCAAGCGTTGCTTAACCTTATGATCGATCGATCCGCGCGGCTTTGACTTAGCCACGAGCTCTTCCTCTAATGCATGCATGCACCACACAAAGTGTAAATTTATTAACAGTTATTAGTACTCCTACAAATGTAGACCAGTCATACTGCTAACGCACCATTGTTAATATATGTTAAACAATTTAACCTTAACTAGTTCTTTTTTTTTAAATAAGACTTAAAATAAATATGCTGAGCTGACAGAGTTACCGCAGCTCTGGGAGAGTTCACAAAAAATAACAAAGTTTTAAGAAAAACTGGCTCTGACCAGTCTTTTTTTACAACTACGATGACGTCGGCTTTCAGTCTAACAGGATGCAACTGAATACCAGTGTATTACATCGAGCGACTGATAAGCCCGCTGAAGACAAATTATGGAGTCAGGCGTTATTTTGTCCAGTTGGGGCTGCTAGTTGTTCAAAAGAGTAACCGCGGCCCTGGCTTACAAAGGGCTCCCGAAGGAACACGGTGGGTTTTAGTCATTAAAAGCCTGACACTCCCTCCTGCTGTCACCCACAGCGGGGGGGTATACTGATAATTTCCCATCGATAAAAAAGGCGTTATTTTCTGGAAATCCATGACATTAAATGTTAGGAAAAACATTCAAGGTTTAATAGCCTGCTAAACCCAGTTACCATGGGGTCACATTAAATCCATTGGAAAGACTTGTCTAAAAGGAAAACTGCTACTTTAAATAGAATGTCTATTAGGTACTATCACATGGGAATTCTCATAATTAGAAATGCTTGGTAATAAGGTCATTAGTTTCCCATCGTCATCGATATAATTTATAGCTGTTACTATAACTTCTGTCCTTTTTACTCTGCCGTTACTTGGGGATAGTCTTTAGTAGTTTAGGAGCCTTCATGGTGTAAACAAACAAACAAAAAATGATTCCTCTTTAGATAGATAATGTTATCCGTTTACCATTTTCCAACATTCTCTATCAGGCCCCTTAAAAACTACATCCATTATACTTATCCGCTGTCAATTAGCTCTCAAGGCACCTGATAACAGTACCATAAAGATTATTATCAGTTACACAGAGTATCAGTGTTAGATCTCAGCTCTAATTGGAAAGATGTGTAGATAGCTAGAGATAAGATTTAAACAATGTTTGTTTAGTTTCAGGATAAGTATGAGGAAATGAGTTTGTTACTCTTTCCTTTTTATTGAGATTAGGTTCTTAATGATTCATCAACAGAATTGCATTTTGTTATCAAGCAAGTTTTCTTGTTTTGAAGATTAAGAAACTAATTTTAGCTTTTAGCGTCTTGCTAAATTAAAATGAAATAGGATTTTTAACAGACTCTTCAAAAAGGGGGAGGTTTTCAATTTGTATTTATTTTTTTATTTAGTAATAACAAACGTGATTTAATTAATCCAATGTTTTAAGAAAAGATATCATATTTTTTGGAACTTCACAAAAATACACTGTGACAGAATAGATCTGAGATACAAGCAGCATATTCAAATTCATATGCATATATGAATAACCGGTTCACATACTTGAATAAGCACTCAAGTTTCATCATTATCAATTAAGCCAATGTGTCATTGCTACACAGTACATTCAGCAATGAAAGAACTTTTTTAAACAAATTGTGTATAACATAGACAACACATTACTCCGTCAAGAAGCATTCATATCACAAATATTTGGTGAGATGCCTCAATTTCTGTGGCGTTTCCAACAGACTAAAATTAAAAAATATTTTTTGGCATTCAAGGGAGTATGAAATGGAAATGACTTACCTAAACATATGCGCCATCCATCTCGTAGTCTCACTAGCAATGTGAGCGCCAAGTCTTGCTGCGTGACTTCTCTCCAGCCGCCCAAACAAAGCAGATATACTATGGGACAGTATAGCTGCCCGCGTCACAGCGTCCGTCGGCAACAGCGGCGGCTCCACGCTCTCACAACTAGGGTCAGTCTTCAACACCAAGTCCTCCAAAACCTTCAGAATAGCATCCATCGATGTTTCCTCCGGTTCAAAGAAACCAGCGCTGATCTTTCGCGGCTCCGGTCTTTTCTCCTCTTCCTGGACATCCTGAGCGTTGACCCCCGCCTCCAGACGGCCTACTACCTCAGAGACTTGAAACTCCAAATCACCGAAAGGACGCCGGTCCTGAATAAGCGTCAAAGTTAACATCGTTAATGACTTCAGAAAATTAACAACTCAGAGCCATGAAAGTGGACATTTTACCTGTTCCGGCGGAACCTCGCCTCCAGGGCTGGGCTTACTGGACTCCGCGTCAGAAACCGATGCATCTCCCATGCTGCGTGGCGATTTTTTCGCAAATTTACAGCACCGACATAAAAATGTGTAAACGTCACTTCAATTCCATCCAATGTTTTGACGTGGGTGGCGGGTGTACATTCACAATCACAAACAAAAATAGATTTTATAAGCTTCGGTTACAAGTGATAATTTCATGATAATTCCAGTTTCAGCTCCACTTGAAAATATTTTCATACGGACGAACTTAACTGAATTAAAAACGTAGGAAGACAAAGTATAAAAATATTTTAGTCAAATTATTTTTTTTATTTTTATGGGTTTTACTTTGTATTTAGGATTCTATGGTCAAAATCTGACATTGACAGTGTCTTTAGTTTGACATTGACAATTCGCTGTTTCTTCGTAAATTCACTTCGCAAAACGTAATCAATAGCGAAACGAAAAGCGATTAAATTAGTCTTTAGAAATGTCGTTAGCTAAAATATTTTCGGTGTCCTCTCGAGGTAAAGATCCTTCCTCTGTCCCATCATTTCTATCATCTTTTTTTTTGGAAATATGCATCTAATCTGTTACGCAATTTTTGTTTATAACCTCTTATTTACCAAACTAGAGCCAAATATAAATAATTTTAAATTAAACGCAATACCATTACACGTATATCACCCCAAATATTCATGACGACTGTAACGTGCCATGCCAAAACACCCATTTTTGTCAATATCAATAAGATTTATTTTCGTTTGTAGTTCGAGCATCTGGGGCCAGTAGTTTGGTTTTAAGGCATGCCCAGTACAGTACGCCCTCTGACGGGGGTAAGGCGGAGAAGGTGTACCCGCCCAATCTGCCGGGCTACAAGTACGTGAACGCTGAGGACCCTAACATGAGCATGAAGGAGATGTCCAACAGAGCTGCTCAGACATTATTCTGGACTGAACTGGCAAGAGGATTTGCTGTCACCCTGGCTCATATTTTCAAGGTATGCTATATGAAGCCATCTAAAGTACTCATGATGTCTAACTTTAATTAAATTATTAGGAAAAAAATCTTCTGATAGTTTTCCAAAATATAATATTGCTCAAGTAATCATTGAATGGTACTTTGTAAGAAGAAGACTGTATGTATGAGTTACCAGTAGTAGCCCTGAAACAAATCAACTGTTCTTTATATTTATTCTCTATTCAAAACAAACCCAGTTAGGGTAGATTATGATGAAGCAACAAGTATAAATCACTTGTTAATGTCAACAACGACCACAACATCCGGTTATACATGATAGATACAGGGGCCACAGAAGATTATCCCACTCTTTTCAATCTTCAGCAGCAAGTTCAATGTTCTTCCAGTCAAGACCATTTGAGTGAGGCAGCCTCCTTCTCAACAGAACTTATTAATGTTTTTGAGATACAGAATCAAAACTAAAAGCCACTATTTCAAACATTTCAGGAACCAGCAACAATCAACTATCCATTTGAGAAGGGGCCTCTGTCCCCACGCTTCAGAGGAGAGCATGCCCTCCGTCGGTACCCATCTGGTGAGGAGAGGTGCATCGCGTGCAAGCTCTGTGAGGCTATCTGCCCTGCTCAGGTAATTTAATGTTCAATTAAGTACAAATAATATCTTGAATTTGTTACTCCAGAAATATAAAATTATGCCTGTCTCCTGTTAAACTTAAAAAATTATACAAAAATATCTTTATATTAAACTGCCATGGTTGTTTCTGGTACAGTTCTTGAATAACTTTATGGCAGTCTGCAAATAATTCTAAGCACGAAAACTGTTCAGTGGCCTTATCCCTACTACCATAGCCACTGATACATAATTTTCAACCATCCCACCACCCACTTAAAATTGGTTTTAGCATTTCATTCGTATAATTGAAGGAGATTATTGTTAAAGGACCAAACTAGACAGGGCTGCGCCAATAAACAAGCCTAGATCTTTAAGGGCACTAACACCACAATGTTGTATAAACTCGATCATTATATTTTCTTTTATTCCAGGCCATTACAATTGAGGCTGAAGAGCGTAAGGACGGCTCGCGACGAACCACCCGTTACGATATTGACATGACCAAGTGCATCTACTGCGGTTTCTGTCAGGTAAAATCCTATTTCCCATTATAGTATTAAAAATCCGAAAGTTTGTGTGTGTTTGTTACTCTTTCACGAAAAAACCACTGTATGAATTTTGATGAAATTTGGTAGTAACATAGCTTGCATATCAGAACAATGTGTAGGCTACTTTTTAGGGTTCCGTACCCAAAGGGTAAAACGGGACCCTATTACTAAGACTTCGTTGTCGGTCTGTCTCCACGCTGTATCTCACTAACCGTGATAGCTAGAAAGCTGAAATTTATATATACAATGCTATAACAACTAATACTAAAAATGAAAAAAAAAAATTATGGGGGATGGGGTACGGAACCTTCATGCGCGAGTCCAATTCGCACTTGGCCGGTTTTTTATACTGGTATGGGAAGTAGTACCCTCGGGAAGCAGGTTAAACCGCTGGCGGTAGCCTAGTATACAGTTACTACAATTTTTGCAACCTATCAACATGAACTATGCAATGCATCAGTTCTAGTTGACAAGACATGGCATAACTATAATAGCCCACAAAGTTCATAGGGGGTTTGATACTGGTATTAAACATTTTCTTAGAATGTACGAGATTGCTTTCAAATTAGCGAATTTTCTCTCGCATACACATACGC
Source organism: Heliothis virescens (assembly GCA_002382865.2). Taxonomy (NCBI): domain Eukaryota; kingdom Metazoa; phylum Arthropoda; class Insecta; order Lepidoptera; family Noctuidae; genus Heliothis; species Heliothis virescens. The sequence goes on along the minus strand of NWSH02000019.1, from coordinate 1,686,396 downwards.
TCGGTTTGGCCTACACACTGTCGCGCGTACGCGTCTATTTAGTTGTCTTCGCGATTTTCGTGCGCGTTAAAGCGAGCAGATAGTCGTGGTCTATATTAATTTCTTCAATTATCCCAACAGGAGGCGTGCCCCGTCGACGCAATTGTCGAAGGTCCCAACTTCGAGTTTTCAACCGAGACCCACGAGGAACTGCTGTACAACAAGGAGAAACTCCTGTCAAACGGTGACAAGTGGGAAAGTGAGATCGCTACCAACATCAGAGCTGACCACCTCTACCGTTAAACATGTTATACTCTTTCCGTTAGTGTAAATAGCACTTCTGAGACCTATTTTGAAACCAAAGTCTAGCAACAAAATTTATAAACAACTTTATATAGTGTTATAAACTTATGGTGAAAAGCAAATGACTTGGTGCACAAAATAGGCCTTGGAACTAGGAATATTAAATTATATTGATTTTGTGATAAATAAAAGGTCATCTCAGTTATCAAAGTGATTTTATTCAGAAAAATAAAAAATAACTAATCTGGTAAAATAAACTTATCAATACTTTTGATCAAGAATATACCCAGATATGGATTAAATTAAAAATATTAATAAAATAATTAATTCTAATTTTATCAGTCATTTGCCTACATAAACAATAAAATATTGAATAATGAATTCAATATGCACACTTATGATTAAAAGCCTGCTTTTTTTACGTATAATAAAATAATTGGTTTAATATAAGGTTATCAAATTAAACCTTTAGTAAATTATTTTTTCAGTATATCAATTCCAGATTGAAGTCAAAATGAAGTCAGTACTATAGTCAAGTTTTCTTATAAGGCTTATAATTTCAAACATAAAATAATCCAAATTCAAGTGTGATTGATAAAAGTTCAATAGGCTATCATTCACACTGAAATTGTATTGTATCAGAATAACATGTCATTTCATAGTAGATGCTCTGTTAGTAGCTGTAGCAGTAAAGCTGATTAAACTTTACATGTAAAAGTTTCGAGAAGCTTCTAAATTCTATTGAAGCAAGGCCGTACATGATTTTATAAAAATATCTATTCTATCTAAAATTCATAATACTCTATACCCGCATAACATTACTATCAACATGAGTTGATCCAATATAAACTAATTGGTGTGGTTACCACCAAGAATTTTGTAGGAGTATCTTTCGAGATCCTCTCGAACACATTCGAGTCCTCGGTCAGCGTCAATCGTCAGCACCTCACAGCCTACGTCTGGCGAACTCAACCAGTTTTCATATGATTCATGGACCTGAAATTATAATGTGAAATCAACTATGATTGTTCATTATAAAATCAATGGCTGTTAAGGGTTTTCTTACCATATTTTGCTTTTATTGAGTGGGACTGGTTGAAAATAAAGATAGTTATGGTAATTCTAGAACCTTTTTATCAAATTCCTCCAAAAGGCAAGGCAGAGCAAGAGATCATTGACTTTTTACTGAAACTTACTTGTTTTAAATAATCTAAAGGCACTTCAGATTCCTCAGACCTGCCCCGCTTCATCATCCTCTCCCACACTATCTCAGGAGTAGTTCTTAGATACACTGTAACCAAGAACTATGGTAAGCATTTTCTTTAAGAAAAATCTCTCTCTCTCTCATCATCTTTTTTTATTATTATTAACATGAATAATAATAAAAAAACTTGAGGATTCAACTCAGGCACAACACTAAGGTGTTTGCCACCAATCTATACCTTCACTATAAAGCTGAAAACTTTGTTTGAACTTCTTAATCTCTGGAAGTACTGGAACCATTTGAAAAAAAAACAATGCTAGATAGTCCAGTTATCGGGGGAGTTTATAGGCTTATTTTTACCTAGGTGAGTAAAGTAGTTCTTTTAGGACATGAGTGTAACCACTGGCAGAAGCTAGTTTATGATATTTTGGAAGTAAGTATATCAAAATCTATACTAATATTATAAAGCTAAAGAGTTTGTTTGTTTGAACGTGCTAATCTCAGGAACTACTGGTACAATTTGAAAAATTCTTTCAGTATTAGATAGCCCATTTATCGAGGAAGGCTATAGGTAGGCGCCGAGTAGTTCCCACGGGACATGGGTGAAACCGCTGGCAGAAGCTAGTTGATTATAAATACTACAAACTTATGCTCACCTATGAGGTCCAAACTGATATCTAAGCATTTTTCTGAGTAATCAAACCAAGACACCAATGTCTGATATTCAGGGTCCTCAAGGAAGTTCTGATTCTTAGCATTCTCCACAAAACAGTGCCTGCTGTTCTGTACAGATCTGAAATGTGGGTAGTTTGAAAAAATTAGAAAGATTTTAGGAAATGGTCAAATTATCTGCACTATTGAACAGCATTTTAGTTAACTTTGATTTTTTTACTTCTACTTTTACAGAGACATTCCTTATTATCCTACTTTTACTGATATTATAAATAGGAAAGTTTGTTAGGATGTATTATGTATGTATCAATGTACAATTTTTGGAACTCTTTCATCCAAAAACTACTGGACAGATTTTGATGAAATCAGAATAAATTATTGGTTAATTTTAATCCAGATATGGGTAGTTATTCCCTCGGGAAGTGTGTTAAACTGCTGGCAGAAGCTAGTTATAATATACAGAGACAAAAGTGATACAATCACATGAGTAGAAAAACGGAACAGAGACTAAGCTTCTTAAGAACGTGCAAAATTGTTACCTATTTTGGTAGGGTTGTCACAATAGGCTAAGACAAATTAAACAAAACATTTGTTAAATAGTTTTATTAAAAGTTACAACGCAACAAACATAAAAAGCAGTCGGATTGAACCTCCTCCTTTTTTTGAAGTCGGTTAAAAGACGCAGGTATAAAAAATTCAGCTTAATCAGACGTCGGCAATAAGTTCAAATCTTTACTTACAATACTTAAACTTAACCAAACCTGGGTGGGTTGGGTTGTAGTAGGTAGATTATGTACACACATACAATACATACATACTTACAAATGCTAAACTTGTCATAATAATAATAAAAGGTAAAAACAAACCGTGTACAATTCTCTTTTTGTTAAAAAAGGACCTAATAAAATAAACGCAAGTGGGTACTTGAAAAAGTAATAATCAAAATATTTACTCACCTATCGTACTCCTTGGGATAGTTGAAGTATGATATATTTTTAGTTTTTCTAGTGTTATTCATACACACAGTACAATAAACCACCA
>NWSH02000019.1:1620545-1636926 GCA_002382865.2 Heliothis virescens | reverse complement strand
CAATAATATCCTCATTAATTAAGTTTTTAATATTTTCTCTTTCTATAATTAGTTTGTGCATCACATGCTATAACTATGACAAAGTTCCAATAAAAACAGAATGTGTAATTTTATGTGAATTAATCTTTGCTCTATTGTACAGACAACAGCAGGTCAACGTATAGGTACGAATCTGTCAAATCTTACCAACCAAACGTTAACCTACCTCCATTGTGATAAGGTTGAAAATCGACTTCAGAAATTTGACAGATTGTGGTAACTTGATGTGCTGTCGTCTGTACCTATACATACATACCTACTACCATCTGTACATATTTAAACTGTGATACTACTCTGCACATACCATTGATATAATTATATTATACTTGTACATCAATGACATATACCCATATTATAATGCTGAAGATTTTGTTTTTTGGAAAATGCAATCTCATAAACTATTGGACCGATTTGAAAATAGCCCATTTCTCGATCTCGTAAAAAGAGAAACTAAATAAAGATACTAAGGTTACCGCAAAGGAAATGCTCCATAATATTATGTCGTTATAAATTCTTGATCTACTGTTCAGTCCTTTACAATATAATATGAAGAGTAAACAAATTATTAAATCTTACTCTCAGCTGTTTTTAAGTATTCGTTGTTGTTCGCGTCGCCTTCGCTGTCCGCCTTGGGTTTGCCTGTAAATAATATGATTTTTTAGACAAACAGTTTCAGGGTTCCAGATAAAGTAATAGATAGCTATCTGACAGATAATGCTATAGATAAAAGTAAACATCACTACCTAGTATAAAACAAAGTCGCTTCCCGCGTCTGTATTTATGTATGTTTAAATCTCTAAAACTACCCAAATGATTTTGATGCGGTTTTTTCAATAGATAGAGTGATTCAAGAGGAAGGTTTATTAGATTAGATTAGATTAGATTTATTCATTTGTAAACATGAGTAGGTAACATACATAGGCATGCAAGATCTTACAACAATTATACAAGTAGCAGTCATGTTTGGCCTTTCTGGCATAAAAATTTTGGTAATTATACAATTCTAAGGTCCGTACTTAACGTAGTCAATATATATGTTACAGTTATAACCCGTTTAAAGATAGAACGCGTTTTCCCTAGTTAGAACTAGTTTTTACTAAATGCCTTTGTTAAAACTAGAAATAACTAATACTCAAAATTTCATATCAGTTAAAACTAGTTTTAAAACTGTTCTCAGAGTTCCTCGTACCTTATTCTTAATCAATGTTCCATCATGCAGCTGGCATGATTTCTGTCACGGCTCCGGCGCTGCGGGGCTCCGGCGGTCCCACGCGAGTTTATCGTCGCAGATAGGTTTAACGCTCACCACCGCAGCTTCGGCTTGCTGGCCGGCTGAGCCGGCCAGCCTCAGCCGCGGTGGCGAGTGTTACAACCACCTGCTCCTCAACTCGCGGGCCGCCTCGCCCCTCCGCGCCTACGCGATTTTGAANCGCGGTGGCGAGTGTTACAACCACCTGCTCCTCAACTCGCGGGCCGCCTCGTCCCTCCGCGCCTACGCGATTTTGAAAAACACTCTAGGGGTAGGGCAGACAAGTCTACGTGGAGTCGGATTTACAGCGATTCGTAACAGAAATCATGCCTGCTGCATGATGAAACATTGTTTAAGAATAAGGTACGATGAACTCTGAGAACAGTTTTGACCGACTCGCTTAGGACAAACGCGTGTTGTCTAGTAAAAACTAGTTTCAACTGATATTAAATTTTGAGTATTAGTTATTTCTAGTTTTAACAAAGGCATTTAGTAAAAACTTGTTCTAACTAGGAAGAACGCGTTCTATCTAAAAACGGGTTATAACTGTAACATATATATATATATAGTTTACTAGCTATTCCTCGCGGTTTAGCCCGCGTCCTGATTGATGTTCTTCATTTATTTTATACTGTCCTGGTACATAGTCAGCAGTATCATCGACACTCGATTATTAGTATGCATAGATATGTTGTCCTGGTACAATAACAAATGCATTAGCATTGAACCTGTGCAAAGCTGGGGCGGGTCGCTAGTTAATAATAACATTCCTATGACATTATCTGTCAGATAGCTATCTAGAACTTTATCTGGAACCTGTGAAACTGACGCTTCGTTTAATTAGTTGTCATGCAAGTACTAGGAGCACAGAAGATGGAAGAGCCACTCACCTTGGGCAGCGTCGACTAAGATTTGTATGAAGTCGGGTCTGGGCTTCACGAGGTTCTCTCGACGAGCTTTCAAAGCTGATTTGAAGAGTTGGGAGAACTGCTCAGCGTCTTGTGTGGGGATTATTTTTACTTGTAGAAACTGCAATAATAACAAAACAGATGTATGTAACTGTACTGGACTTTAAAAAAAATATTTTTCTACCTTAGCAGGTAAAAGAGAAAAGATGTGGGAATCAGCATGTTGAAAATAAATTCGTGGTAGCTCATTTAAGGCCACAGAAGGAAATTCAGTAGGTATAAATTCTAGTCTAGTGTCCTTGGATTTTCATACAAATGTTCATCCCCGAATGATCAGCCATGTCAAGTACAGACGACAGCACATCAAGTTACCACAATCTGTCAAATTTCTGCACTCGATTTTCAACCTTATCACAATGGAGGTAGGTAAATATTTGATTGGTAAAATTTGACAGATTCGTATACGTTGACCTGCTGTTGTCTGTACAGATAGCTTATTCTATCTAATAATCTAATAATATAAACTATCTAATAATATAAAGCTGAAGAGTTTGTTTGATTGTTTGAACGTACTAATCCGAGGAATTACTGGTTCGATTTCGGAAATTCTTTTAGTGTTTACTTTTTATCCGGGTGCGCCGGGTATCTCCCACGGGATGCGGATGAAAACGCTCTGGCGACATCTAGTCCTACATATCCAAAAATGCTATACCTTCATGATACTCTTCATATTCTCATAGCCGAAGAACTTCATGACTTGGTTGGTGTCCTGCACGACAGCTTTCTTCCCTAGCCTGAAGATGCAGTTGTCAGGGTCCTTCAGGGAATCCACTGCGAAGCCGAATGCGCACGAAGCTATCACATCGTTCACGTAGGACATTGTTATCTGAAAAGAGAACCAGTATTCAAGCAATCCTAAAAAGCCTATACATATAGAGGGGGTCTTTAATCCTATTAAGGAAAAATGCTTGAACTGATTTTGAGATATGAAATATGAAGACTGATTCTTAAAGAAGATAATTCTTTTTACGTGGTTGTCAAAAGTAGCTTACCTTTGAACCACTGGAGGAGTAAACACTAAGTTTGAATATCATTTAGATGTAGACAATAGACTGATTTGCAATTCCAGACTTTAAGGAGGAATTCGTAAGGTTTATAATTCCAATTACAAACTCACTGTATTAATGTCCATAGCTTCTTCGCCAGATATCTTCTCTTGTAGGTAAGCAATGACCGCGCATGCGCTCTCCGCCATCAGCGGCGCCATGCTGCGGCAGCGCGCTCCAGAAAACGCGGGAGACAGCGACGCACGCATTGACCGCCATTTTGATCCTGGGGAAAAAATATTGTTTAAACTTCTCCTATCAACTGATTAGATATAATCAGGGGATAATTGTAGTAAATGTTTGAATAACATGCAAGTAGATACTTTCTAATGACAAATTAGTAGACAATTTAGAAAGCAGTAGTAGTCCGGCAGGAGCTTTTGAGCTACAAAAAGTTGTTTTTGGTGGAGTTTGTTTCGCAATTTTCAATTTTACCAGCCATACGACACAGAGACAGGTGAAGGAAGTGTATTTTTAGGGGCGGCTTTTGTTAATTTGATTTACAAAACATAATGATTCAACAGCCTGCATAGCTGAATGTTCAATTTATGTTGCTATTACGTCACACCGTCTAAAGCAACATTTCAACAAACAAACCTTACAAAATCTAAGCAGCGAGTAACTAGCTTCCATAACTTGTTAAACTGTATACAAACTCTTTGCTCTTATCTTAGCATAAAGTCAACTCGCTGGAAGTCATGCAAGCGGTGTAACGGTTAATTTTCTAACTAGGTCGGAGACTTGCCCCTTAGAGCGAGCGGAATAATGTCTACTGATGTGTTTGAACAAGTTTCAAGGAAGATGCGCCACCGTTTTTCTGGCTATGGCATTTTAAACATTGTAATATTCCCAGGTATATTTTTATGTAAATCATCAACCAAGGTCTGGGCATACCAATTTTCTTCTTAGACACGCAGCTTTTTTTTTCGGTGGTTAGTCATCAGATGACTCCTCCCTTGAGGGAACTTTTATTGACTAAAACCCACTATGTTCCTTCTTAAACCCTCTGTGTGTGAGAGCCGCGGTAACTATTTCAGACAATGCCTCAGCCCCGTGTGCTAGCGAAGTCTCATTTTAAATACCACGGAAAACGGAAATTAAGTACCCACATAGTAAAAGCAGTAAAAGTCTATGGAGCAAGCTTCAACTGCCGAAAGCTTCTGCACTAAATCGATCGATTTCTTGACTCCTGACGGCAGTTGTAGTCGGCAGCTCTCTTCCACCAGGTTACATACCAGTCAGCATAATAAGGTTCCTCCCAAACAGCGGGTCGCAGTCAGCATCGATGTGGACACCCCTGTCAGCAAACGAGTTGAAGTCTCGCACCATGATCTGACGAATGAGCTCCGGATCCCGAGGGATGAGGGTGGGCACCAGGTATTGGTACAGACCGAAGTATCTGAAAATATGATATATTATTAGGTTTTGTCTTTAACTAATGAGAAAACTCTGACACTAGGGCGTGTTAGGAGATCAGACTTGCAGATTACTCCATAAGAAGAAGACCAATGATTTATTGTTGTTGTGCACTTCTGATTTACCCTACCCCTATTGAATCTCTCTATCGCTTTAAGGTTGGCTGTAAGAGAACCCAATTCTGGGTTAAGCTCGCCGTTTGTACATAAATTTATTGTAATGTATGTTATGCATTAAAAGTGTAATAAGGAAGTCTTTAATTATTGAAAGTAAAAACTTTCGTCAGAACGTCGAATGAAATAGTAATGGACCAATGGGGCACTGATATTATCCCTTGAATGATTGGTTGGGGTTTGTCAGTTCTTCACAGTTGTAATGATTTCTGATATAACTGAGAAGAATTAAAATACGTTAGTTAGCCTAGATTTATATTATATAATTAGATTTCAGCAATTCTTACTACTTTTAAAAGCATGAAATGATCGCAGCATTCAAATTATTGCGCTTTCATGAGTCATAATGACCTATGGTTCACATATACCTATATATTCATTCTTACGTCTTAAGTTATGAGATAAGAATGTACACACGGCGCCTATTCTATAATCATAAACAAATAATTTTTTATGACTTTTGACGCAAACATTCTTAATTACTTGCATCGATGAAGTATTCATTATTTTTATCGCATGTTATTTCCAGTAAACAAAGTACTAAATAACATTTTATTTGTTTTACCGTATACTGCAATTGGAGAAATTCCTTTAACATCTCTTTGTTCAAACATAGTTACTCTCCAAGTATGTAAAGCAAACAGCCCTTGCATATTTTGTTTATATTACATGTTCACAAAGTATTACTGCGCTGTATTTTAATACTTGCTAGATATTTCATAACTATCCTTTACTGTATGTTTATATACTATCAAGTTTGTACAACTTAATATAACTTCAAAAATGTTTGCTGTAGAAAATAAAATATTAGTTTGAATGTTAAACATGATGATCCTACTAACATTATACATGCGAAAGTATGTGAGAATGTATGTTTGTTACTCTTTTGCGCGCAAACGACTGAACGTATTTCGATGAAACTTGTCAGTAAAGTGTGATACATACGTAAGCTGTGTATGAATCAGAATGTTACATAGGCATTTACCGGCACTTTTAACACGGGTGTGGAAGTCCTTTAGGAAACGGGTGAAATCGCTGGCAGAAGCAAATACCTAAGTTGTTTAATTATATAATGTTGAGAATCGAGTTAAAGCTCAACTATTATTTGAACAGCCATCACCTAATTTAGGCACTCCAATCAGCGCGCCCCACATCGTACATGATATGCTAATTTACTTTTTCGTCATTGGTCTCAATATTGTTCCCAAACCCCACTCTCCTCGACTTATGTACTAAATTTTGAATACACTCGCAATTTTGGCTTTGTACTAAACGCATCTTTTATTTCAAATATTTCCCTATACTTACTCGATACCAAAATCAACCAAATCAGGCCACACAATTCGCAATTAATTCAAGTACGGGCGCATCAATCCCGTACATATAAACTAGTAAGTAATCATCAAGTTTTTATTGTCTTACTGTGAGGAACAGGTCTCTTCCCACAGGGAGAAGGAATTAGCGTTCAAGGTAAATATAATTCCAGACTTTTGAGTAGAGGATTCCCTAAGACATTCCTTCACATTTACTCAAGATTTGTGTCCAAGAAATACTTTGAAAGTACATACATCATGCTATACTTAGAAAGTATGCATAACTTAGAAATATCTTGAAAACGGGCCCGCAAAGTCCTACTTAAAAGATTGGTGCTTCTACTAATTGGCCTCTATTTAATTTCATTTTAAAATGTATGTAAGTAGGTACATACAGACAACAGCACATCAGGTTAATGTTCGATTGGTAAAATTTGACAGATTCGTATACGTTGACCTGCTGTTGTCAGTACCTATCATTTGTCAGTTACTTTAAGTCTCAAGCGTAGATGTTAATTATTAGTTACTTATCTTAAAATAGCTACTTCATTCCATTTTAAGTGGCCCACATACTTAAGTTGATGTTTATTGCGTATAAATGATCGCATGCTACAGTAGAAAGCCCTGTGAGGACATAAACATAACAAAATTGTGTTATGTCATTCGACAAAATTATTACTAAATCTCATTTAAGTAGACAAGATTACGTAAAGTAGTCAAAGAAAACACATAATATCCGTGAGAAGAAACAGATCTATTTATCTGTCGTTTGAATACCTTTGATCTTTGAACGCGTCGTATCCAGCCGCGATCGCTTCCACAAAATTTTCCCGCCCAAAAGTGACAGCTGTCAAATTCCCTAAAAACGGGACTGGAGGCAGGGTACATACACCCCTAGACGAGAAGTATTTCAAACGGTTCCGGGAATAATAGAAGAGGCACGTCACTAGAAGCACGAGTAGCCACCACATCACTGTTTTCTTTTTAAACTCACGAAGAAATAATGTAGGGTTCTATTTCTTCACATTCAAAAATAACAGCCACGAACTAATATGATTCAAGTATGAGTTCGATATTTAAAATTCGAATTCGAATTTAAAAATAAAATGTTGAATTCGAAAATTGAAAGTACGTAGGTATTCGCACGTTTTAGCTGCAGATCGTTTGACAGCCAGAAACTGACTGTCCGAGAGAAAGTTGCGGAGGTAATGGTCGTACGGTAAGTTAGCGAATAAGCGGTGATTATGTAACAGTTATCTTGAATACGTCATAGATTCGGAACAGGTATTTGTGTGCCGTGACCCCCTTTGTGAGATAGGCAAAGGTTCAGTGGCACGTGGGTTCTGACATAATATCTCATACTAATATTATAGACGTGAAAGTCGGGATGATTGTTACTCTTTATCAAACTACTAGAAATGCTTGAGTAGGCATCAGAATTATACATTTCTATGATATGTATCGGTTAGGTGCTGTAACCTTCTATCTCTTGTTATTCTATCTATTGTATTCTCAATTGTAATAAGGTTGAAAATCTGTTGCTAAAATTTTACAGATTGTGGTAACTTGCTGCCGTCTGTACCTACGTTACAAATAGATAAACTGTCGCTATAGAAACCGGCCATGAGTAAAATGAGTATTATAAAAAAAAAAAATCTGATTGTTCTTATTTTAAAAGTCGAATAAACAAACACATGTACCCAACATGATAGAACACCAAATCGCAATTCTTATTTCAAACATAAAACAGTATAAACAAACATCGCGGACTTTTATCACGAACAACATGCAATCGCATCGTGACGGTTTCCGAGGGCATATCCAGAGATAGTTTATAGACACAATAACGTGAGACGAGCAAAGAAACGAATAACCGTACACTCGTAACGTATACGAGTAATAAACTAGTGAGACACTATGTCCCGTGTCCCGGGATTGGTCCCGGGATTGCCTCGCGCTCCACGATTTTATTATACTGCTTGGTGAAGCACTTATTTAGTTTTATATTGTCTTATCTGATTTCTTTTCAGTCAAGTGTGGTTTTATAATTTTATTCGTTTGCTTTGATTGTCAGTTGTTTTATTGCTATACGCTGGATTTCATTAACCTAACTATCCGTTGATTTGCGACTAAAGATAGAATTTTGACTTTAGCTTCATACAAATTACGTCAATTTTCAATCTCTAATCGTAAAACAATGGATACCGAGGTAGATTTTAGGAATCGGCCAATAGTCCAGAAGAAACGATGGATAGATCGTGTGAAAGTCGACATTGCTTGAAAGAATGTTACTTGTGAGATGACGGCAGATAGTACAGACAACAGCAGGTCACGGTACCCGAATCTGTAAAATTTTACTAATTAAACATGAACCTAACACTATTGTGATAAGGTTGAAAATCTATTGCAGAAATTTGACAGATTGTGGTAAATTGATGCGCTGTCCTCTGTACGTCGTGCATAGTATAGTATGGAAGCAGAAAATATGCTGCGCTGAGTTCAAATATAATTGGAAGAAGGGCAGGAGGGTGATGATGATGAGTCCAGTCTTACCAAGTCATTTTGCTGTGAAGACCCGTGAAGACAGACAGACACCATTATTTTCGCATTCATAATATAAGTAAGGATTCAAGTTCTATAAGATGTGATAGAGAAAGTTTTCACCTTTTCCCGCTTTAAAGAAAACTAGTTATTGACTTTAGTGCCGCTCTACAAATATACTTCTTTACGGCTACTTTCGTCATAGTATAAAGATTTTATCCTAACTCAGAACTGAGACCGATAAATCTAAAAAATATTAAAATCTGTACTAATCCATACTAATAATATAAAGCTGAAGAGTTTGTTTGTTTGAACGCGTAAATCTCAGAAACTACTAGTCTGATTTGAAAAATTCTTTCAGTGTTGGATAGTCCATTCATCGAGGAAGACTATGAGCTACTTTAAGGCTCTTTTAAGAAGGCTAGATTAGGTTACTTTTTATCCGGGTGCGCGGAGTAATTCCCACGAGACGCTGGCGGAAGGTAGTATTATATAAACCCCATAAGCGTTCAAGCGTAAGAAATAATTTAACGTCACAATACACATATATGTATATACGCATTAATTATATATTCGTTTAGCTCTCAAAACTCTTTGTTTTGTTTGTAGCACAAATGTGAGGGTCGAAACTGTCACTCTTTTCCATTAGCCGAGCGAAATGGCCGTGTTATTAAATCAGTTTATCCTTTTGCATGAAGTTGGGTGTTTTGGGCTCACGAGGGACTCGTATGCTAATGTAGTCGGCTTATTAAGAATTGATTTACGTACTTTTTTAAATTGTTTTAGTACTAGCTTGTTCGCAGGATTTGGGTAGGAATTGGATTTTAGGAATATGATTAAAAGAAAATTATTATTTCGTTGTATCACATACTTGGTGTTTCTCACCATTTTACATGGGGAAGTTTTTCCCGTAACCGGACAAAATATAGCTGAGTTATTCGACAGGACAGTCTAGTTACCCAATTACCAATAATAATACCAAAGAATGTTGACTCCATATAAGTTATGTCCGTTAAAACTATGGATAAATACGATAAAGTAATTGGCCAATAGTAACAAATAATAACGATGTCTGAACATACCTACATATTTTCCATATATTTTAGTAGAATAGCCAAGAGACCGGGCATTTGGAGTAGGTACTAATGAGCAAACATGTAGGTTTTTAGGTAATTATACTTTTAGCGTAAATATAAAAAAACTGAAAAAACGACCCTCATGCTTATTTAAAAAACTCAGGTAATGAATTTAGTTCATTAAAATGTTGTTTTACTAATTTACTTTTTTAATAATAATGTACATGAGCTTAATGGATGGATAATGCAAAAGTTTTTCATATCCCATCCTAATTCCTACAAATATTATAAAAGCGAAAGTTTGTGAGAATGTATGTATGTATGTTTGTGTTTGTTACTTTAAACTCTGTAATATAACTTATTAGCTTCTGCCAGCGGCTTCACCCGCGTCCCGTGGGAACTACCGTGGGAACCGCGCACCCGGATAAAAACCTATAGCCTTCCTCGTTAAATAGGCTATCTAACATGGAAATCATTTTTCAAATCGGATCAGTAGTTCCTGATATTGGCGTTCAATCAATCAAACAAAGAAACTCTTCAGCTTTATAATATTAGTATGGATATAGTTTTATCATAATAATATAAAGCTACTTTTTTACCCGGGAACGGGAAGCAGTTCCCTCGGAAAGCGGGTGAAACCGCTGGCGGAAGCTAGTTATAACATGTATTACTCGTATTGCTTACACTAATATCGTATACATACGGCGACCTATCATAGACCCCACAAAATTAAGCATTTTCTATTTATAAAAGCAATATAAACAAAGTTGTGTTTAGAAAGTTAATTAATAATTTACTGTGATATTACTCAAAGGTCGTTAATATGTATTCTTAATTACGAAGAAATATAAATAAAACAAAGAAAATTTTTATTCATAAAGTAAATCAAGTGAGCAATTTCGTATATTTCTAATATTTATAAAAAAAATTGTATTGCTGTTAGTCATAATGTTACGTAGGTACGTATAATTATCAAGACCATTTTTTACGTTCAACTTTTAAAATTTTCTCTCTGCGCATTTCACTATATTTTACGTTACAAAAACGATTTATGTCGTCGATTCGAATTTCAAACGTTCATTTGTTTGGGCAAAGGCACGAGTGATTAAACTGTATAAAAAAACAATCAAGATCTTTGGCTGTTTATGTTGAGTTTTAAATCCAACCTTTTTGGTGGATTTTATTTATTTATTTCGTCCGGGTCGTTATTCTGATTAAATAATTGGGGATTTGGGAGTCTAATGGTAGTAAATGTCGGATAACAATGTACGGTTTCGTATGACATTCATTTCTGCGAATGTTTGTTATTTTCATGTACAGCATTATTAATGTATTTTGATTAAAATAGACGTTTGTTTGCGGCTTATTTTGGGAGTTCTTTATTAGATTTTGAGTTTGATGTTTAGTTCGTACATTGTCTATTATAATGTTTTTGTTCTGTTTACATAATTTCCTATCTATCACTTTGTTCTGGTATTTTATTTGGAAAAAGCCTTAGTTTACCTACTAAATACATACCATTACTTACAGAGTCGTGTATTAAAATTGGCGCATAATTAATAAATGAGCAACAATTCTCTTCCACTATAGTGAGTATTTGAGTAATGTGAGCGAGGTAATTTGTTCCCGCTAATTTTACCAAGCAGTGTAAAACGCGTGCAAACACTGAGAACGTGTTTAAGGGCTGTTGAGGTGATTTCAAATTAAGCGTGTTTTATGAAGTGGCCAGACCCGTACAGTTTTAGTTGGAAAATCATGGAAGTAACTAGTCTAATTTATATGGCAAAAGATGTAACGGAATGCATTTGACATTTACGATTGACCCCAACTTTTAGACGCAGTGACGATGTATCATTCAGTTTATAAATAAAAACAAGTTAATGCTTTCTAAAACTCGCGAAAGATCGATATGAAACCTCACACCTTTATTAATAAACAGGAAGGGCTAAAATAACCTTCATTAAACATGTTAATACACGCTTTTTACACGTGTAACCGCAAACCTCTCCATCAACAAATGAACGCCGAAAATGATAGGTTCGCATTAACGCGGCAACAGGCTGGCACCCCTCGCAACATCTGCCGCCCTGGTACATTCAGTAAATCAATTCCCGTACTAAAAGCAGCAGGCCCTCTCTAACGATATTACCATATTAATATACATTATGGAAACGGTTTCATGCAGGAGTGGAACAGAAGTTCTACAAAATTATGATATTTTTTGCCAAAATTTTAGGCACTAAGTTAAAAAACTACTCTTCCACCGTTGAAGGATGAGACTGAATGGTCCTCTTGATATCCCATATTCAAAAGTTAGGTATCTCATGGAATAGCAATTAATTGTAATCTGCCTAGCTACTAGCTTCTGCCAGCGATCACCCGCGTTCCATGGGAACTGCTCGAAGTCCCTGGATATAAAGTAAACCCAATCTACGCTGCTTCAGAACAGGGAAAGCATTTTTGTGATCGGACCTGTACTTCCTGAGCTTTGCGTGTCCAAGGAAACAAACAAACCATCTTTCAACTACATAAAATTAGTATATTTATGTAGATGTCCTCTATCATAAATACTTACCAAATAAAACTTCTGCCTGAACCGTTTACCGTGTTCGAGGACTTATTTACGTAATTTCGGCAAATGTTTCATGTGGCAACATTCATAGCTACATACATTTATTGAAGTGTGTCAAATGCTACGTATTATGTTCTCTTTGTCACAATACGCGTAAATATTGAAGCATTTCATCGTAAATTATCTTAAAAAGACTCAATTTTCATACTCGTTCGAGTGCACTCGGCTAACTTAATTGAATCAATATCATTTACGACAGGTTTTAAGTTGTATGTTCGTTAAATATTTTAATATGAATTACTTTCATTAAAGAATTCCATTACGGCTTCAGTGTTTTAGATTACAGAGAAGCTGAAGTGTAACCTTCAAGGCGGTTTTAAGAGGTTTAAATTACTCAAACATAAGCACATAATTTAATTAATTTAATGGAGACTAGGTTATAATTCCATAGGAACTGGGTCTAACTGGGTAAGTGTATTTCATCAAAAAGGTTGATAGTTGATCACCGCATCTATTCAAACAAACCAACTTTAGTATTGTACCAATGCAACTGAAGAAAAACCGGCCAAGTGCGAGTTGGACTCGCGTATGAAGGGTTCCGTACGTTTATTGTATGGGGACCGCCCTTAATATGTTATTTTTTCATTTTTTAGTATTTGAATACATACATCATTTGTGAAAATTTCAGCTTTCTAGCTATCACGGTTTATGAGATACAGCGTGGAGACAGACAGACAGACAGACAATGAAGTCTTAGTAATAGGGTCGTTTTACCCTTTGGGTACGGAACCCTAAAAACCAGTCTCTACTATATTCAAGTACCTACTGCATAGAACTGCTCCAGTCATATTATTCTCGTATCCCTCCTCAACAGTTATGAACGCCGTGTACCATTCAAGCGAAAATCGACATCGTCGTACAACGTAATTTTAACTGGAAACGAATACGATTATTGAATATTCAGGCAGTATATTGCCAGCGATTATATTTTTATAAGAAAACGAGGAGTAATCTCCAGAATATTGGGTCAATGTAGCGCTGGAGATGAAAGTTATTGGCCCGATAATATTTTTTTACGTAGAAACTCGTTTGCAAGTCCCTGTTAATATTTACAGCTACAGAATTTTCTTACTTGTTTTAGTGGAAAAGGCGGTTATACTGACTTACTCATCTAGGAAAATTTATTTGTTATTATATCAAACACACATACACAAATGTTAAATATAAATACAGTATAACTCTCCAAGCTCTTCAAGCCGTACCCTATAAGTAAGGTCTATATTGATTCTATATTATAAAATATACAGACTACAACAGGTCAACGTATACGAATCTGTCAAATTTTACCAATCGAACATTAACCTACTTCCATTGTGATAAGGTTGAAAATCTATTGCAGAAATTTGACAGATTGTGGTAACTTGATGTGCTTTGGTCTGTACCTGTATAACATTCATTATTCAGTATTTTAAAGACTGGTCGTTCCGCTATAGAAGAGTTGGCAGTAGTATGATAAGTTCAAACATTGAACGGACATTAAGCCCTTATCCTCGTTTATACCAGAAAACGAGAAAACTTATGACGTGATTTCATTCAACTTTCCTAGAATTTGCGCAAAAGCACCCAGTTCCTGTGTAACTCAATCTCTTGGAAAAGTATCAGATGTCCTTTGAAAAATAGCTACCACCACTCGTAGGATTTACCTCATTTTGTAGGGCTTTTTTCTACGTATAAAGGCTCGTTCAGACACGGCGGGAACCGCGCGATTTCAGAATCGCATGGAAATCGCGCGGGTCTTATTTGTATGAGTTATTAAGTAATCGTTCAGACATAACCGTTCAGTTACCGCAACCCAACCGCCAGAAAAAGGCGCGGTTCCCGCATGTCTGAACTAGGGCTAAGTGTTCAGCAAACGTTGTTATAAGGGTGAAGCCAAACGAGCGTAATTTTGTGAGTTGTGAGTAGCAGAATTTCGTTCCTAGAAAATCTACTACATTCGGTTTCATACAAAAGTCCTAATTGATTCACACGGCAACGCAAAATAAGTTGTCTTTTTTGTTTGTAGCGATTTTCGCCTCAGCCTTAGGTTAGGCACCTATGTTGTTAGATAAGTTTGACTTAATATCGTCCGTTGTATTTGCCTGTACGTCTAGACTTCTTAATTTTTTTCAGTCTAGTGCCTTATTTGACTGAATTATGGCCAGAGTTTTTGTTTGTATTTTTTCTCCTCTTTTGCGTAATAAGCCGTGAACTAGCCGTATGTCTTCCTTCGTGTAGTTTGGGCTATTTATCATAGTTATTTGGAACTTTTATTAAGAAAAGTATTCACAAGTCTGCTGTTTGGTAGAAAGCTGTTTCTCGCATCTTTTCTTGCGTCGAAGGAACTGTTCTGCGTGGTCTGGTGATATCAGGAACCACTAGATCGAAATGAAAAAAATATTTCATTGTAAGATAGCTCATTTATCGAGGCCAGGCGAGGCTGTGGGTGGAATACAGTTTGTAGTAAAATATATCTATTTAATTCAATTTATTTAGATACGCGTTCAAATCACACAGCAAACAAGCTAAACGCTAAACAGTTTATCCAAATCAAAATCAATTCAAACAGTATCAATCGATTTACGTTTAATTACATTTTGAACACGGCGTTGACATTTCGTTTGCCGTCAGCTGTGAAATCGGCGGCCGCCATCTTGACGTGCCACGAAAACCGCAGGCGTGCCGCTGACTGGGCACTTTCACGCGTGTTTACACATCGCCTCGCACATCTGCTATCCTGGTACCTAACGGGTGGATTATTCAGTGATTTGAAGTAACGTGATTACTGACAAATGTGCGTACCCACGCAGAGTAAATTATGGCAGCTGGAACTCGTTAAGGTGGTTATATATCTATTGCAATGCAGTTATGTCCCCCTAGTCATGGGAAACAGTAATAAAACCGTTTAAAAATAATATTGTATCTAAGATAAGTTCTAGAAGGACTAATGTTAGTAGTATAGTAGGATTCCCTCCAGTAAACGTTAATAATTTAAGCAGGTATTATACGTTTCTAATTCTAAACTAATTACCATCATAATTAATAATGTACGAAGTTCAGAAACAATAACAATTTCGTGTTCATACAACAACATTGGTATTAAACCAAACTCAGTATAACAAATTAATATTTTAAACCGATGGGAATAATATTCATAGAATAGTTAGCATTTATAATTCAAAACTGCACAGGACGTTGTACTCGCTAATAGGGTGACCATAATTATGTTTGTGGTAAGACAATATCACGAAACAATTATCAGTTGGTTATACATACATCACACTAGCACCAACGGGATAAACGTTTCTCTAGTGAAAAAAGCTGTTTATCATACACTAGTTTCTGTCAGCAGTTTCACCCGCGTCCCGTGAGAACTACTCGGCGCGCACCCAGATAAAAAGTCTATAGCCTTCCTCGAAAAAAAGGCTATCTAACACTGAAAGAATTTTTCAAATCGGACCAGTAGTTCCTGAGATTAGCGTATTCAAAAAAAAAATAACAAACTAACTCTTCAGCTTTATAATAATAGTATAGACTCTATACTATTATTATAACCGTACATATATATATATATATGTTACTGTAAAAGCCCGAACTGTGGTAAATCCTAGGATTTACCGGTAAAACCTAGGATTTACCAACTCTCAGTGGTAAAAGTCCGAACAATTCTTTTATTTCGGACTTTTACCACTATTTAATTGGTAAATCTTAGGATTTACCTCAAGGCTACGGTAAATGTCGAAAAACTTTTTTTTTTTAATATTAGAATTTAGTATATTCTAGGTTTTAATTCTTAATCATGTATTTTAATTAGGGAACTAATTTTTTGAGCTATTATTTAAATATTCGAGATGTTATTATGATCAGTTGAAAAACATATTGAGCAGTTATTTAATTTAATGGCGGTTGATTAATTATTGTGACAGTAAAACATGGACAGTAAAAAAAA
>NWSH02000019.1:1605571-1618789 GCA_002382865.2 Heliothis virescens | reverse complement strand
TGCCGCTGACTGGGCACTTTCACGCGTGTTTACACATCGCCTCGCACATCTGCTATCCTGGTACCTAACGGGTGGATTATTCAGTGATTTGAAGTAACGTGATTACTGACAAATGTGCGGGTACGCAGAGTAAATTATAGCAGCTGGAACTTGTTAAGGTGGTTATGCATCTATTGCAATGCAGTTATGTCCCCCTAGTCATGGGAAACAGTAAAAAAAATATTGTATCTAAGATAAGTTCTACAAGGACTAATGTTAGTAGGAATACCTTCAGTAAACGTTAACAATTTAAGCAGGTATAATACGTTTCTAATTCTAAACTAATTACCATCATAATTAATAATATACGAAGTTCAGAAACAATAACAATTTCGTGTTCATATAACAACATTGGTATTAAACCAAACTCAGTATAACAAATTAATATTTTAAACCGATGGGAATAATATTCATAGAATAGTTAGCATTTATAATTCAAAACTGCACAGGACGTTGTACTCGCTAATAGGGTGACCATATTATGTTTGTGGTAAGACAATATCACGAAACAATTATCAGTTGGTTATACATCACCATAAGCCCAACGAGATAAACGTTTGTTTAATGAAAAAAGCTGTTTATCATACACTAGCTTCTGCCAGCGGTTTCACTCGCGCCCCGTGGGAACTATTCGGCGCGCACCCGGATAAAACGTCTATAGCCTTCCTCGAAAAAAAGGCTATCTAACACTGAAAAAATTTTTCAAATCGGACCAGTAGTTCCTGAGATTAGCGCGTTCAAAAAAACAAAGAAACAAACTCTTCAGCTTTATAATATTAGTATAGATAAAACCACCAATAACTGATAAACATTTTATTAAGGTTAAACATGAAGTAGGTTAAGTGTAAATTCGAGCTTTATAATAAAAAAAAAATAGTTTAACCGACCGGTTATCTATACATATAAAAATCAAAGGCCAGACTCATTAACTAACGCAAGGTCTAACCCGTGAACTTATAAAGCTGAAATTTTGCACAGAGGTTCAACAGAAGACTTTCATGCGAGATAAGAAAGGATTTCCCGAAATTCCGACGGAAACGATAAAAAACGAGATTTTAAAATTTACGCGGGTGAAGCTGCTGGCAGAAGCTAGTACACCATAAACGTTCTTCATATTCTGAGCTTCAGCGTTCACAAACACGCTGGTACATGAATGTTGGCTTTTCATTTATAACTGCCAATATTTGTGACGTAAAAAACAAACCTTTAGTACGAACTGAAAAGCTGCGTTCCCCAACTTTTCGGATAACGCGATGGTCAATATTTTCAATGCCTATCAGGGAAATGCAGTGACATCGAAAAATTCGCTCATTATTCAACAACAGTGATTCATAATTCAACAGCGCATAAAAATAATAGGAGGCTTTAATCCCGCTGTGGGCCTGCATTTTTAAACATAAATAGAATAACAAAACAATTATTTAAATTGAATTTAATAAGCGGGTAGTCAGTTATGTGTGCTATTCATTCCAAAAGTCAAAAGGCATTGTGGAACCGAACGCTATTTACTAGAATATTTTGTTAGGAATTAAAAAATATCCATCTATATTATGTGTTTTATTTATTTATAACCTTTACATATATATAGTCATTTTAAAAGAGTGTCCATGGAGTTTCTTGCCAATTTTTCTCCATGAGACCAACTCCTTGGAACCGTGCAACTAGCTTGACTTTTCATAAGAACTTATTGTAGGTCTATTCGAAATTAAAAAAAAAATGAATTTGACTTTACAAATGGTTATTTAAGTACTGCAAAGAAAAATATTAGCTTCACTTGTAGAAAATCGTAGAATCGTTTCTGCAATCTCATTTTTTTTAAAACAAAACCAAACGGCGCGAAGTGGACTCGTTGTAAATCATCTCAGAACATTGTTTTTAAAACCTTAGAGATTGGCTAGACAATAACTAATAAAAGGAAGGAAAAACTTATTGGAGTTTTCAGTTTTTCCAACGCTATTCGATTTATTGTGAAAATTGGAAATGTTGCTTGAGATATTCCCTGTTTTTGTGATAAATTATTGCGGTTTGTAGGTACAAAGAACTTGGAAAGTAGATGTGATTTGATGAGAAATATTGCTTGTTTGTGCTTAATAATATGATGTTTCGCTGTAAATTGTGTGAAAATGTATGATTGTAGAAACATTTATCGTTTGCTAATAGACGGACCAGCGTTTCATTTTTTATCCACGACGTAAAACATGTTATATGTAAGTTTGACTGCTGTGTGTCTCTATCTTTGGCACCGTAGCTCTCAAACGTAGGTGCCAACCAATGAAAGTTTGGAAAGGTGTCCCAGCAGAGGTCAATAGACATGTTTCGTCAAAATCAGTTATTTTGTATTCATAGAACATATGAGTGACAAATGTTCTTGAAAATTNGCTTGGAAAGTAGATGAAGTTTGATGAGAAATATTGCTTGTTTGAGTTTGATTTGATGTTTCGCTGTTAATTGTATGAGAATTTATGATTGTAGAAATGTAGAAACATTTATTAATGGCCAATAGAGAGGTCAGCGTTGATTTTTAATCTATGCTGCAAAAGGAGGGGTGTTATAAGTTTGACCGCTATGTGTGTTTATCTGTCTTTTTTGTGGCTTTTTAATGTAGATGCCAACCAATGAAAGCTTAGAAAGGTGTACCAGCAGTTTCAGCAAACATGTTTCATCAAAATCAGTTATTTTGGTCTCAGGGAACATGAGTGACAAATGTTCTTGAAAATTTGATCCCGAAGAATAACGCAATTTTTGAACGAGTGTATGAATGGTTATAATAATAGACCAAGAATAAGATAGATTGTTCAACCACAGCCGCGTAGAGGAAACAGGGATGACGTGTGACAGAGATGTATGGTTGAATAAGAATGATTCATCAGAATACTTAAAATATTTACATAGGGTTTAGTTAATTTGGTTAAGGATACAAGGAAGTTTACGTAAAATCTTTAAAAGATTTCTCATGTTAAGATAATTTTAATCTTTCTCATTTTCTTTGATATGTTGTAAAGTAAAGTACTGAAAGAAGAGACAAATTACAATTTGACTAGACTGACAGTAATGAGCCATCTTGCTAGTTCATTCATACATTCTGACTAATATTATTTTATNGTAGAGGAAACAGGGATGACGTGTGACAGAGATGTATGGTTGAATAAGAATGATTCATCAGAATACTTAAAATATTTACATTGATACCATTTACATACAGTTTAGTTAATTTGGTTAAAGCTACAAGGAAGTTTTCGTAAAAATCTTTAAAAAAATTATCATGTTGAGATATTTTTAATCTTTCTCATTTTCTCTGATATGTTGTATTGTAAAATATTAAAAGAAGAGCCAAATTACAATTTGGCTAGACTGACAGTAATGAGCCATCTTGCTAGTTCATTCATACATTCTGACTAATATTATTTTATTCCACGTCAGAGGTCGTCAGGCGGACTTGAGAAAGCTCTGCCGTTAAGTAATTAAACCTGCAGTTCGCTCGACATTTAGTAGTAGTTACTTTTAAAAATAATATTTACAAAACACATTTATTTTCAAATCAACAATATAACACAGAAAATAGCCAACACCATTTAATTAAAATGTAAAACATCACGGTTTAATTCTACGCATTTACACCACAAGCCAGTTAGTTGGCGTTGAAATAATTCCAGTCGTGACTTGCACGGATTCTGAGCGTCCGGAAATTCCGTACGGCAGCGCAATCTCTAAAATAAATAGCCGTCATAATTTAGCAGGACATTGTCCTAAATAACGCGTTAATCATGGTGAGTGTGTAAACGTTAGGGCAGCCGCTTAGGGACCGTGAGTAAACATTTGCCAGAGACTACGTTGTGTGTTGCGCCGTGGAATTTCTATTACATTTTGATTGAAGTTACGCGTTTTTCTGTTGGAAGTGTAATATAATGAAAGGTTAATTAAGTTTTTTTTTCTGTAATTATCGGCTTGATGGTTTGAATAGAATAGTAAGATTGTAAGAATTTTAAAATATCCCTAATCGATTTAAGTAAGGTGTTAAAATATTTTTACATAAAAATGAATTATGTTCAACTCATAATTAAATGCTTAATATTATAATACTGAAGAGTTTGATATTAATCTTAGTAACCGCTGGTCCGATTTGAAAAAAATCTTTCAATGTTATTACCATTTATCGAGGAAGGCTATTGGCTACTTTTTAACCAGGTGTACGCAGTTCCCATGCGAGGTGCTTCACCTAGAAGCACCAGCTAGCAGAAGCAATAGTTAAAGCAGAAGCAATAGTTAATTGATAAAAAATCATCAAATAATCATGCGCACTCTGTACCATCACTCCTCGCACACAGATTTTCATATTCATACCCCAGTGTTCTAGCACTTGTTCTAAACGATACATGTTTTGCAATTCGTCGCCGCTTTGAAAAATATGTAGATTTGTTGTCTGAGGAGATCCTTAATACCTGTGTAAGTGGAATGTCTGATGCGGTCCGTGGAACACTCTAGAACGTACATACAAGGGAACTTTTGTTTGTAAATGAATATGAAGGGGATGTAGTTTCTCATCGTAAAGGTTTGATTATGGAATTCTTCGAAATGAGATGAATATTCCTGAAGTGTTTGAGAAGGTTTTAACGTGTTGTAAACGTTTGTGGTTTGTTTTCCAGTGAGTTAGAAGTTTGTTTGTGTAAAGGTAAGGTAATTAAGCACTGGTTTTGTTTCGTTATGGGATATTTGGTTCTTAGTAATCAACCAGGTAACAGGGATGGATAAAGGGAGGAATAACTATATCAGTGGCAGCTGAAAGTTGCACCAGTGACAGAAATGAGAGATCAGCATTTTTCGTGATTGGAAGGTGGTACTGGTATGTATGGAAGGTGGTGTGTGTTACAAAGAGTGTGTTAAGTATGAATGTGGATTGATGAAGAGGCCAAGACCAAGGGAGAGATGGATTGATTGATAATCATACATACACAGAAAGTACGCGTCCATCCAGCCATTAAATAAATTAACAGAATAATTAAGTATATTTTAGTTTTAAAATGTTGTTTATTGACTGAATAAAAATTTTCTGTGACCTAAAAAAAGTCATAAAGAGGAAACATTTTCTTATTCGTTTGATTGTACCATATAGGCTGCAAAAATACTCAACCGATTTGCTAACTTTTACTGTTGAGAAGCTAGATCCCTGAGTAACACAGGCTATATTTTGTCTGGGCTGTAGAACCTACACCGCGGGAAGCAAGTGAAATCACTGGTAGAAGTTAGTCTCCTATAATTTCTTTCAATATTCTTTAAATGATACAAACACCTAATCTTCAGAGTAGCTAACATTACCCTCCACTCCAAGTATGGGCCCTTATAAATTCCGTACGGGCTGGAGAGCACTTCAGAGCGATCCGACGCATCAAAGCCGACACTTCAGTGCTTGAGCGATTTTATCCCGTATTTATGTAGTGTCATAAGTATACGCCTATTCACAATGTTTTTTTTGGAGATTTCGAAAAGTGAGAACGAAGTTTTAAGAGGGTTTAATTTCTTATTTTTTTTTGAGAATGCTGTTTTTGGTTTTGCGTTAAGGGTGTGATAATAATTTATTGGGGAAATTAGGAAAATTTGGTACCTATTTCAGAATACTTCTTTATCCATCATTTATTAAAATATATGTACCTAAATATTTGTAGCATGGTAATACAATCACTGTCTACTGCTGTTGTGTGTTGTGTGTTTAGTCAGGAGTTTCCACGTAATTACTTCCTTCAATAGTAGTAGTAGTAATTAGCTAGCGAATCTCTATATGTATTTCGGGCCGTTCCACGAGAAGTGACAGCGATTCTGATGTACACCACTCCTTTGTCTAAACACTGTATTTTCAAAAATCCCAAATCCGAAATGAATCATCCCAATATGGCAGATATTGCTATAATCTCAACAAAAGATCATGATATCTCATTGATAGCTGTTATGAGTATAAACATCGATGGCAATACTCACCCTCTTCACCATAAATAATCCCATGATCGTCTTTATGGCGTGTTACAACTAAATGAAGATTTTCCTATAACTAACACCATTGATACGATATTATCGAAACTTTGGAGTTATTTGTTTGTTAGTTAATAGTAACTTTGAGTTTCTCATGGTGGCCTAGTGGGTAAAGCACCAATCCCTCAAGTATGTGGGTTCGGTTACAGGTTAGGCAAGCACCAATGCAACTTTTCTAAGTTTGTATGTACAGACAACAGCACATCAAGTTACCACAACCTGTCAAATTTCTGCATTTTCAACCTTATCACAACAGTGGGTAGGTTAATATTTGATTGGTAAAATTTGACAGTTTCGTATACGTTGACCTGCTGTCGTCTGTACCTACAGACGACAGCAAATCACAATATGTAAAATTTCTTCAATAGGTTTTTAACCTTATCACAATTAGAGGAAGGTTGACCTACTGTCGTATGTACTTTCTAAGTATATCTTGGTCACCATTCGCTGATTAAAAAAACATTAAAATTATTTCGGTGTTAGATAGCACATTCATCATTGATTTTTTATCCGGGTGCGTGGAGTAGTTTTCATGGGACGCGGGTGAAACAACTGGCGGAAGCTAGCAAACGATAAAAAGAAACAAAAACTTCTCATTATATACGTTTTGACAAAAGTGTCCAGCTTTCTTACTCCGAAAATACCGAAATCTCTACTTGACAAAAAATATCTAGTAATGCTTTCTAAGTAGGATGACAAACAAAACAGTAATTACTACAGACAAACCCTAAATTGGCTTATCGCTGAAAGATAATATAATTATTCGTAAAGCTCTTACAACATATTCCCTCCGTGACGAAGAAAATCCATTTAGGGGTAATACATCTGCCATTATGCTGTCATAAAATAATCTTATTAGGGCTGGCAATGTAATCGGACGTGGGACGCGGACTCGCGGTGACAACCCTAGCGTTGTAAGGGTTATAAGCTCGTTATGAAGTTGTTTCGTATACGTTACAGGGGTTGAGGCTTTGATTGGGTACTAGGAAGTCATGTTTTCAAGGACGTTTCATTTGGTAGTTAGATATTGATGTGATTTACGACTTTTCTGCTATTTATGTCGACTTAGTATAATCGACTTGTATTTTCCTGTTTATTTATTAAAAAGAAAACTTGCCAGTTGAGAAAGAAAATAAATGGAATCCGAAACAGTTTTCTTAGAAACCCTCGAGACGAATGAATAATGTTATCTGAAACAACCTTTTGTACTTAATTTAGGTATTATTTATTCAGTTTCTAAGAAAAGTCTTCTAACAAAATTCCTGTATTTCAACTAACAATTTGGGTCCTCAATTACACAGTATATGTATCATGAAAACACAATAAATGACAGCATGATAAATGATTGGTAGTACAAAATCTGGTCGGTGTGAGTGACGGCCCGTGTCGAGTTTGGCATGTAAGAATCGATTACAAGTCGCGGCTAATGATTGATGAACACTGATACTGTGGTGTCATTGACTTTAGCAGAATTTTCTTATGAATTCTTCGTCGTCGATTCAGCTGAAAGACGTCTACAGGCGCGGCCCCACGGCGGTGCACGGAGAGACTACGCACGTGTATTAAGCTTCGCTTTGGAAGAAAATGTATGTGGTTGTGTCCACTGCAACCCACGGAGAGGCTACGCACGAATTGACGTCATTGATACATGCGTGGCTTGCTCGAATAGGCGGTTACATAGCTCAACGCTGTCAACGTGGGTCTACGTTTCCACGGGAGTACACGAATATGACCGTCGACTATGTACAGCTCACTTATCGCAGCGTAGCCTCTCCATGCGCCGTACCACGCTATACATAGTCGTGTGTCATATTCGTGTATTCCAGTGGAAACGTAGACCCACGTTGTCAAACAAATGAATACACGCAGCTAAAATGCGCCGCGTGCCCGTGCACAGCATGCACCGCGGTGGGGCCGCGCCTNACGTTGTGTGTTGCGCCGTGGAATTTCTATTACATTTTGATTGAAGTTACGCGTTTTTCTGTTGGAAGTGTAATATAATGAAAGGTTAATTAAGTTTTTTTTTCTGTAATTATCGGCTTGATGGTTTGAATAGAATAGTAAGATTGTAAGAATTTTAAAATATCCCTAATCGATTTAAGTAAGGTGTTAAAATATTTTTACATAAAAATGAATTATGTTCAACTCATAATTAAATGCTTAATATTATAATACTGAAGAGTTTGATATTAATCTTAGTAACCGCTGGTCCGATTTGAAAAAAATCTTTCAATGTTATTACCATTTATCGAGGAAGGCTATTGGCTACTTTTTAACCAGGTGTACGCAGTTCCCATGCGAGGTGCTTCACCTAGAAGCACCAGCTAGCAGAAGCAATAGTTAAAGCAGAAGCAATAGTTAATTGATAAAAAATCATCAAATAATCATGCGCACTCTGTACCATCACTCCTCGCACACAGATTTTCATATTCATACCCCAGTGTTCTAGCACTTGTTCTAAACGATACATGTTTTGCAATTCGTCGCCGCTTTGAAAAATATGTAGATTTGTTGTCTGAGGAGATCCTTAATACCTGTGTAAGTGGAATGTCTGATGCGGTCCGTGGAACACTCTAGAACGTACATACAAGGGAACTTTTGTTTGTAAATGAATATGAAGGGGATGTAGTTTCTCATCGTAAAGGTTTGATTATGGAATTCTTCGAAATGAGATGAATATTCCTGAAGTGTTTGAGAAGGTTTTAACGTGTTGTAAACGTTTGTGGTTTGTTTTCCAGTGAGTTAGAAGTTTGTTTGTGTAAAGGTAAGGTAATTAAGCACTGGTTTTGTTTCGTTATGGGATATTTGGTTCTTAGTAATCAACCAGGTAACAGGGATGGATAAAGGGAGGAATAACTATATCAGTGGCAGCTGAAAGTTGCACCAGTGACAGAAATGAGAGATCAGCATTTTTCGTGATTGGAAGGTGGTACTGGTATGTATGGAAGGTGGTGTGTGTTACAAAGAGTGTGTTAAGTATGAATGTGGATTGATGAAGAGGCCAAGACCAAGGGAGAGATGGATTGATTGATAATCATACATACACAGAAAGTACGCGTCCATCCAGCCATTAAATAAATTAACAGAATAATTAAGTATATTTTAGTTTTAAAATGTTGTTTATTGACTGAATAAAAATTTTCTGTGACCTAAAAAAAGTCATAAAGAGGAAACATTTTCTTATTCGTTTGATTGTACCATATAGGCTGCAAAAATACTCAACCGATTTGCTAACTTTTACTGTTGAGAAGCTAGATCCCTGAGTAACACAGGCTATATTTTGTCTGGGCTGTAGAACCTACACCGCGGGAAGCAAGTGAAATCACTGGTAGAAGTTAGTCTCCTATAATTTCTTTCAATATTCTTTAAATGATACAAACACCTAATCTTCAGAGTAGCTAACATTACCCTCCACTCCAAGTATGGGCCCTTATAAATTCCGTACGGGCTGGAGAGCACTTCAGAGCGATCCGACGCATCAAAGCCGACACTTCAGTGCTTGAGCGATTTTATCCCGTATTTATGTAGTGTCATAAGTATACGCCTATTCACAATGTTTTTTTTGGAGATTTCGAAAAGTGAGAACGAAGTTTTAAGAGGGTTTAATTTCTTATTTTTTTTTGAGAATGCTGTTTTTGGTTTTGCGTTAAGGGTGTGATAATAATTTATTGGGGAAATTAGGAAAATTTGGTACCTATTTCAGAATACTTCTTTATCCATCATTTATTAAAATATATGTACCTAAATATTTGTAGCATGGTAATACAATCACTGTCTACTGCTGTTGTGTGTTGTGTGTTTAGTCAGGAGTTTCCACGTAATTACTTCCTTCAATAGTAGTAGTAGTAATTAGCTAGCGAATCTCTATATGTATTTCGGGCCGTTCCACGAGAAGTGACAGCGATTCTGATGTACACCACTCCTTTGTCTAAACACTGTATTTTCAAAAATCCCAAATCCGAAATGAATCATCCCAATATGGCAGATATTGCTATAATCTCAACAAAAGATCATGATATCTCATTGATAGCTGTTATGAGTATAAACATCGATGGCAATACTCACCCTCTTCACCATAAATAATCCCATGATCGTCTTTATGGCGTGTTACAACTAAATGAAGATTTTCCTATAACTAACACCATTGATACGATATTATCGAAACTTTGGAGTTATTTGTTTGTTAGTTAATAGTAACTTTGAGTTTCTCATGGTGGCCTAGTGGGTAAAGCACCAATCCCTCAAGTATGTGGGTTCGGTTACAGGTTAGGCAAGCACCAATGCAACTTTTCTAAGTTTGTATGTACAGACAACAGCACATCAAGTTACCACAACCTGTCAAATTTCTGCATTTTCAACCTTATCACAACAGTCGGTAGGTTAATATTTGATTGGTAAAATTTGACAGATTCGTATACGTTGACCTGCTGTCGTCTGTACCTACAGACGACAGCAAATCACAATATGTAAAATTTCTTCAATAGGTTTTTAACCTTATCACAATTAGAGGAAGGTTGACCTACTGTCGTATGTACTTTCTAAGTATATCTTGGTCACCATTCGCTGATTAAAAAAACATTAAAATTATTTCGGTGTTAGATAGCACATTCATCATTGATTTTTTATCCGGGTGCGTGGAGTAGTTTTCATGGGACGCGGGTGAAACAACTGGCGGAAGCTAGCAAACGATAAAAAGAAACAAAAACTTCTCATTATATACGTTTTGACAAAAGTGTCCAGCTTTCTTACTCCGAAAATACCGAAATCTCTACTTGACAAAAAATATCTAGTAATGCTTTCTAAGTAGGATGACAAACAAAACAGTAATTACTACAGACAAACCCTAAATTGGCTTATCGCTGAAAGATAATATAATTATTCGTAAAGCTCTTACAACATATTCCCTCCGTGACGAAGAAAATCCATTTAGGGGTAATACATCTGCCATTATGCTGTCATAAAATAATCTTATTAGGGCTGGCAATGTAATCGGACGTGGGACGCGGACTCGCGGTGACAACCCTAGCGTTGTAAGGGTTATAAGCTCGTTATGAAGTTGTTTCGTATACGTTACAGGGGTTGAGGCTTTGATTGGGTACTAGGAAGTCATGTTTTCAAGGACGTTTCATTTGGTAGTTAGATATTGATGTGATTTACGACTTTTCTGCTATTTATGTCGACTTAGTATAATCGACTTGTATTTTCCTGTTTATTTATTAAAAAGAAAACTTGCCAGTTGAGAAAGAAAATAAATGGAATCCGAAACAGTTTTCTTAGAAACCCTCGAGACGAATGAATAATGTTATCTGAAACAACCTTTTGTACTTAATTTAGGTATTATTTATTCAGTTTCTAAGAAAAGTCTTCTAACAAAATTCCTGTATTTCAACTAACAATTTGGGTCCTCAATTACACAGTATATGTATCATGAAAACACAATAAATGACAGCATGATAAATGATTGGTAGTACAAAATCTGGTCGGTGTGAGTGACGGCCCGTGTCGAGTTTGGCATGTAAGAATCGATTACAAGTCGCGGCTAATGATTGATGAACACTGATACTGTGGTGTCATTGACTTTAGCAGAATTTTCTTATGAATTCTTCGTCGTCGATTCAGCTGAAAGACGTCTACAGGCGCGGCCCCACGGCGGTGCACGGAGAGACTACGCACGTGTATTAAGCTTCGCTTTGGAAGAAAATGTATGTGGTTGTGTCCACTGCAACCCACGGAGAGGCTACGCACGAATTGACGTCATTGATACATGCGTGGCTTGCTCGAATAGGCGGTTACATAGCTCAACGCTGTCAACGTGGGTCTACGTTTCCACGGGAGTACACGAATATGACCGTCGACTATGTACAGCTCACTTATCGCAGCGTAGCCTCTCCATGCGCCGTACCACGCTATACATAGTCGTGTGTCATATTCGTGTATTCCAGTGGAAACGTAGACCCACGTTGTCAAACAAATGAATACACGCAGCTAAAATGCGCCGCGTGCCCGTGCACAGCATGCACCGCGGTGGGGCCGCGCCTNCGTTGTCAAACAAATGAATACACGCAGCTAAAATGCGCCGCGTGCCCGGGAAGCAGTTGATGCGGGCCTATAAAACCTGCGAAAAGTGGGCTCTGTATGGATAAAAGTTCATGCAACTATAATTAAAAGAAACTTTAATAATGTCTGGGCATGTTGTAAAACACTTGCCGGAGCTGCGGGATGGTTCAAAGTTACCACAGCCGGTGTATAAAACGCTCCAAAAAGAAAAGAGGTGGGTTTTAGTCAGTAAAAGTCTAACACTCCTTTTCGCTGCATAGCGGTCATCTGACATCCCATTTAGACGGCTTTTGTAAGAGTGTTTGAGTTAATTTGGAAAGGACACCATTCTACCCTCGTGCACAAAATACAGACCGATATATTGGAACTGTACTGATTTCATCAGAATCAAGTTTAGTAGACTAAATTCTAGTCAAATGTGATACAAATTCACGCACTCCTGTTACCAGCCAGTCTTGTTAGCCTTTGCCCCAAACGAATGTAAGTATTAAGTTTTTTACACTCTACGATATGAGCATGGAAGTGGGTTGTTGTACATTCGTCACAAAGTAAATTCGTCACGAAAAAAAGTATGTGTAAACTTGCCACAATTCTATTAAATTTCCAATATATTAATTTTGTTTATTGTAAATTCGTCACATAGCTTTTATTCGCACCGATAGCAAAAAAAATAACAAGAAGTAGAATAAAATGTCCTAAGTATATTTTTCAAAATCACATCAAGTTTAATAATTTACCTTACATCTACATAACAACAATCACAGATCTCGACTTACTGACTTGCCTACAACAATATTAAATAATAAAATACTTACACCATGATGGCTTCTCGATGTGATATACACAAGTCCGGTCCACAGCGGGCACTACCGCCAGTTTCAGTGTGGGCTTTGGCCTACATCAGGGGTCGGCTCTTAGCCCATACTTCTTCCTGATGGTAATGGCGTGTCCATTACAAACGAGGTCCAGAGCAGATTGGAGGCATGGCGGTTGAGATTGGAGACTGTAAGCTTGAAACTTAGCACAAGCAAAACAGAGACAGTCGAGACAGAGACTTCGACTGTCAATCTAGACCTGTGACCATAACTCTAGCCGCATGCC